>JAXGGA010002619.1:80000-118068 GCA_038373865.1 Uloborus plumipes | reverse complement strand
AATCAAAAACAAAGTTTTTCCCGAAACAACATTTTATTCCATCACTTTTTTTTTACAATTGCAAATGTGCTGAAACGATGGCATGAAAATATGCAATTGGGGGGGGGGGGGATGCATGGAGGGCCTGGCATTAAAATTGCTACCGGGCCCCATCGCTGGTAGCGGCGGCCCTGACAAGGCAAGGGTCAAAAATTGGTTTAAACTGTCAAAAAATCAAAGTTGATGTTGAGAAAAAATTAATGGTGAATTTTATATGCAAAACAATTTTTCAGCATATCTTAAATTTACATTATGCACCTTAAACAGTAATGCTTTAAGAAATATCCTTTTCAACAGGATGCAACAGGGGTAAATTTGCATAGGAGCTCAAGAGAACTAAGCTCCCATACTTCTTTCGAATTTTATGCAAATTTTTATATTTTACAAGAAATTCAAGCTATTAATGTATTAAAATAAGTTGTGAGAACTATAGAGCTCCTGCATTTACTTTGGTAAAGAAATTTAGCACCGGGTTCATTAGTTATTTTAATGTTATATAATGCAACAGTTTTGATAAAAATAAATTCAAGCAATGATAAATACATGTTTTATGGTTACTACGCACAATTTAACTTGAAATGACATGAAGAATGAAGCAACACCTTGATGAGAATTGAGGTTTTAGACAGGGTTTCCAAGTTTTTAACAGTTGGTGGTTTTATCTAGTTTTCTCTAGATGGTTTCTATTTCTCTAGAAATTATTTGATATTAAAGAACTTTCAAGAAATTTAATACACTGTAATGTTAGGTGGATAATTTTTTTTAAATGTTTAGAAATTGAAATACATTTTTAAAAAAGGGATGGGGGGGGGGGTGCGAAGACTCTCCAGGATAATTTTCGACACTGAAGCACCATGAATACATTTTTGAATTATCTTTTATCCTAGAAGTAGATGAAAAGAGATTTGGGAGCTCTAACACTTAAAACAGGTTTTAAAGCTCTTTTTAGGAAGGTGTTTTATGCAAACGGGTGCAGAAATTCAGTATGAGAAATACTTTGAAATTAGAGTCCTAAAAACTCATTTTAAGCAATTTTTCACTAGATTATGTGAGAATGAGCAGATGAGTTGCTCTTTCAGAAATTATTTTTGAAAAATAATTTTGAAGCATTTTCGATAAAATTAGGAAGTAAACTGGAGAGGAATTGGTAGTTCTCTCTAGGAAAAATTCAGAAATTAAAGGTGAAAAATGCAATTTACGGATTTTTTTCGTTTTGTCAAAGGGGTTCGTCATCAGGTTTGGAGGTGCTTGAGCCCCTTAGCCCCCCTGTTGGTGCACCACTGAGTTAGGATGATATTTTGCAGTAATTGGAAAAAGGAAAAAAAAATTTTAAAAAGCTTCATTTGGATAATTTAGGCTTGTGTCAATTTTATTCAACAAAAAAAAACTTTCAAAATTTGACTACATTCTCTCAAAAGAAAACAATTTCTTCCATGAATTGTTTCAGATATCCATAATACTAGTAATGATATTATTACAACTGTACAATTCGATTTTTGAAGTAAGTTTTTTTTATATATAACCAGTTAAAACTGTCCGATACTGTCCCCATTTCAAAAACTTGCCAACCCTGACGAAAGTCACTTTAGAAGATAAGTCATCAACATTCTCTAACCTATCCCATTTTTTTCAACTTTCAAGATTTGTGAGAACCTGTTTTTTATAATAGTTCAAATTAAACTGGAGTGAATTTTTTATTCCAAGTTTCGAGTTCTTGTAGTACTTTAAAATTCAGACAAATTAGATAATGTGAAAAAATAATTAATGTATACAATAAAGCAAACTAATTGCTGAGAAGATATTTTATCTAGATCACTTCCTATATTGGACTTCTTAAAAAAGTAAAAAATAAAAAAAGCAGGTAGTAAATGAATTCTTCTTCCAGCTCATATTTATCATGACCCTGGAAGTGTCTCCAGGCACGCAATTCTTCCTACATTGTTTTATGGATAGTTCCCAGAAATTTTTCACACATCTAAAATATAAAAGTTGCTTCTGTCTTTATTTGGGGGGGGGGGGAGAATTGTGCGTGTTGGACAAAACCTTGCAAGAAAACCACTAAAATTGTCAAATAATATAATAATATCCTTCGTGCTTACCTTCTCTTTTAAACGATCCAAAACAAGCTGAGGTCCAACCAGGCATTTTTGGTCTTAAAAAAGTTATTCAAATTGTACTTGAAACAAAAAAAAGCTTATAAACGATTCACAAATAATCGTAAAAACAGAAAAAAAAGTTAATTTTCACTGCGATAATTTATATCGTGGAAATGCTGAAAGTAAAACATGATAAAAATCGAAAGGACCGCTCAATGTTTACCAAGGAGCAGGCGCACATGCCTTTCTGACGAGGACATTGGCGAGATAGCTGTTTAATAACAACCATAGCAACAAATAAAACTATCTTCAACGAGAACGTAAAGAAAGAACGAACAGTATTTCGCCTTTTATTTTTCCACCACGGTTTTGCCAGTTTTGATTGGCTGAGGCAAAAGTCGAGCAGACGCAGACACAAACAGGACCGAAAACACCAATCAGAAGAGATTCTGGTATCCAATCGCCTAAGACATTGCTGTTGAAACAATCACAGAATTTAGGAAGAAAACTGATTCTATAGGGCAGTAGCAGGTGACGTCATTCTGGTAGACAAACAAACACCACGTGCTGATTGCAACTAAACATAGTCGAAACGTCGTCGGCTTTTCTTACCGATGATTCGCTCTGTAATCTTTTCTTCTTGTAGATTAGTGGCTGCTACTGCCCTATAGTCACTAAGCTATAAAAGAACTGGAGACTTTAAACAGAAGCCATGACATTCGACATACATGAGGACTGCGTACTATGCGCCTTTTCTCCTAACAAACACAGGACAGATTTACGGCACAGAGAGGTGAAATGACATCCATGAGCAGGGCGGGACTCGAACCCACGCCACTTTCTAACGAGGAGAATACTCTACCTCTAGGCCACCGTGGCCCCCCTTTTTTTTTTTTTTTTTCACTTTGTGATTTAAAAAAAAGTTGATCACTGCTGACTACCCCATTGGACCGTAGGGCCTGAACGCCTTTTTCTCAACTTCCCACAAGGAAAACATAGGATGAAATTAAATACTGAAAAACTAATAATGTACAATTTTTTGGTTTGACGGAAAGATAGACAACAAAAAATAAAAGTCCTAACAACGTAATATTGGGCTGCGCTTGGTGATGTCAGAGAAAAAACAGCCGAAGACCTCTATAAATTTTCGGTGAATGAAACTTTAAGTAAATTTGTGTCAGTCACTCTTTAATGGTTTAAGAAAAGGGGTGAGGGGCTCAAGGTCCTCCTTAAAAAAATCTTCTAAATTGACGGGGAAAAAATTGCAAATTTTTAGAAACGCTCAGGGGAAAGGGCGCTGTGGGGACTGATCCCAATGTTTTCGAAATTAAAGGCAATTTTAGACCATTTTTAATGCCGTTAGGGAAAACTCCATCCAAAAGTTTCAAGGAAAAAAAACTTTTAAAAAATCAGCTTTAATCCAGCTTTACTGGTTGAAGTCAAGGGAATGAAAATGGTGTTGGAGCTATCTCTGGAAAATTTTCGACGTGGGATTGTGAAAAATGCAATTGTAAGGTATCCTTCTTGACGTCAGGAGAGAAAGGAAAGGGGTTGGGAACCCTCTGAAAATGTTTCGAAATTTAACTTTTTAAGATATTAATTTAGAAAATCTTTGGTAGCGTTAAGAGATTTGTCTGCTCTTTTCCGGTAAATTTTATGCACTGAAGTCTTAAAAACATGATTTTAGACTTCGTTTGACAACAGTGGCGGCCAAGGGGGGGGGGATGCTCTCGCATTTTTTGCGTTGTCAAAGATCGCCTTAACTGATTCCAAGGTCACCCATTACCCAAACATTAAAGTCACCAAAGACAGCTTAAAATTGCAATTTTAAGTTTTCAGTTTCGAAAAAGCTTCTGAAAAGAGCCCCCGAAGAGCCACTTATTCCTTCCTTTAACTTCAAAGATATCCTAAATTTGAGTTAGATTTCAATTTTGAAATCTGTTTCAAAACAGAACCATCTTTGCATTTTCTCCTTCGTTAAAAAACCTCGCTACATTTTCTTGACTTGAGACAGGACAAAGCTTAATAATAGATTCCGTCAGTTGCATATGCATAGAATTAGTAATATTTAAAGATACAGGGGGGGGGGAGAGCTGAGAGTTCTCCCCCGGAAATGCTTCGAAATTATTATACTAAAAAAATTATCGACGCTCTATGGATAGGGACTGATTTATGGCGGGGCATTCGGGGCCCGGGCCCGGGGCCCATGACTAAAGGGAGGCACCAAATTCTGTTTTTTTTTTCCTTCCATTTTTTTTTTTTTTTTAAGTGATGATTTGTGTCCATGCCTCCATTTTTTTTTATTTCTCATTTTTTTTATGAAATAAAAACACAGCATTGCACAAACCGTACATTTATTTAAAATTTATATCAAATGATTTCTGAACAAAATATTTTACTTTAGTGAGAATAGTAATTGATTTGATAAATGTTTACAGAAAAAAAAATCATTTATATTTCAATAATTATTACCGTTAAATGAAAATATAGGCAAGTTAGAAAAAAAATTATATAATTAAAGGTTCATTAATCTTTTCCATTAATAGTAGCTCAATTTGATACAAGCGATGAAGGAAAAGTGTTGATTATGAAATATGTTTTTGCTTTTTAAATTTTTATGGTTTTTTGATATAACATTGTAATTGTTTTTCAGTTATGAAAACTATTGATGAAATCGATATTTACGTTTTCGTTTTTACCTTCATATTTTTTGTTCGGGGGGGGGGGCACCATATTTATCAGTGCCCGGGGCACCCAGGTGTGTATATCGATCCCTGTCTATTGATGTTTACCCTTAACTTTTTTTGTTTGCTGCAATACATAAATGAAATAAAATTTCTTTCAAACTTTTTCCAATAGAGAATTAAAATTACTTTTAAATGATCATTAATTGTTTAAATTCCTTACCCGGTAATTTATTTCGTCAACAAAACAAGAGGAAGCATACAATATAATGGACTCTTTTTATAACATAATCACAGTTCTTGAGACATCAGATATTTTTCTAATTCTTGTGATTTCTGGGGAAAAAGTGCTGGTGATCTAATAACAAAATTAGTACGTATTTCGTTGCAGTAATCTTTTTTTCTCAGATAAGTGATTTGTAGGTAATTAAAAAATATATTGAGTGTTAAATTAAAATAAATCATTATGCTGCAGAAATGCAACAGTTGGAAATTCAGGGTTTAGATAAAGGAACGTTCTATGGTCCTCTTAGGATATTTTATGAAATTGAAGCCATAAAAATGTAATTGCAGGCATCTTAGATTTCATTTGAGTTAGGGGATGAAATGGAAGTCAGGGAATATCTCCCAGGATTTTTTTTTTTAATTGAAGCTACAAAAACGCAGTTTACAACGAGTTTCAGCGATGTTAGAAAAAGGTAGATTCAGGACTCTCCTCTGGAAATTGTTTCAAATAAAAGTCTTGAAACGGGAATCTTTAGGGATGTTGGGAAAGATGCATGTTTGGGGATGTCCTCTTGGACTTTTTTTGGAGAGTTCTGAAACTGCAATTTCAGACGACCTTCGATAATGACGCGAGGAAAAGGTTCAGAAGAAGTGCTCCCAGTGGAGGAGTCAGAAAAATTTGACGGGGGGAGGGGGAGGGGGTTCACCAAATTTTTTTAAAGGGATTTATTTATCAACTTACAGTAAATAACAGAGGCGCACGCAAATAAATAATTTCGGGGGGGGGGGGGAGTTTGAAATCCGTCAAGTTATTTTTTAAAATGGAAGTTCTTGAAGCACTTTTTAACGATCTTCAATAATGAGGGGAGGCTTTTACTCAGAAATGTAGTTCACAAAATGCAGTTATAGATGAAGCTTTGGATAGAACTTTGGCGATAATCAGGTAAAAAGAAAGAGGCTGAGGGACTTTCCGCAGGAAATTTTTCAAAATTAAAGTTTTAAAAATGTAATCGTAGGCCATCTTTGGAGTATTGCTAGGAAAAAGAATGAAAATTCGAAACTTTCATTGGCAATTTTTCGAAATCAAAGTTACCAAAAGCGCAATGGACAACTACAGCATCTCTTAAATTTTCCAAATTGTTATGCTATCTTATCAAAAATGATCTCCTAAATTTGAAAATCCAATTTATTTTCCGCAAAAAAAATTATTTAATTACTTATTAAGCATTTTAACCGCCCCAAAAGTGCCGCGAGGAGAAACGATCTCTGATTGGCTTGACGTCATTCGTGCCTGACGTATACCACGCCCCTCTCCTTCGCAATACGTTTTTCAATGCGAGTTAAACGCTGATGCTTCTTAAACTTTATTATTTCTTACATACATTTAATATTTGAAATAAAGCTTTGATTTATAAATATTATTGTGTGTTGAAACAATTTTTCTAGACAGCCAACATGAGTAGTTTAGCGCAAATAACAGAGTAAATGATTATGTAGTTCTTATCACTGAAGCAGCAGTTTTCTTTTTGGCTGAGATATGCAAGCTCAGGGGTATTATTTTCTCGTTTGTTTTTCATTTTGCAACGTTTAAATAAGTCCTGAAAGTTAATTTACACGAGAATATATTTTTTTTAAATCTAAACCTTGTTTCTATCAGCTTGATTCACACTAAAAAGAATAAAATAAAATAAATATTTTATTCCTTGACAGGGGTGCCCACAGGGGGTATTATGGCGCAAGTTGCGCCATCAAATTTTTTTTTTGGGGGGGGAGGGATTTTTTTAAACTAATTTATTTATTTAAATTATTTATTATATTTTTTAATCAAATTATTTACTGATTTTTTTTAGTAAATTATTCATAAATTATTTTTTTAATTTAAATTATTTCTTTATTATTATTTATTTATTTATTTATTTATTTATTTATTTTTTTTTTGTGTGTGTGTGCTTGGAATGTTTGGATGGGGCAAAAAGCGATTCTATTCTGCGCATAATTAGTACTTTAAAAAAAAATAATATATATAAAAAAATAACAGTTACAATTTAAAAAAATAAATAAAAATATTTTAAAAAGTAAATTAAAAAAAATATTTAAAAAATAATAATAATAATATTTTAAAAAATAATATTTAAAAATAAATAAATGATATTTAAAGAAATAAATAAAATAAAAAAGAGGGATAAAATAAAAAGCACAATAGGTCTGTGAAAAATTTTTTTTTGGGGGGGGGGGAATTTGCGCCATTGAGCTTGGGAGGGATGGGCTCCCCTGTTCCTTGATTACAATGCTTAAAAATTTCAGTTGATCTTAATGTATTTATGTTTAGATAAATGCTAAAGCAGCCAATAAAATTTAAATCAAAATTGAGAGAAGAAGAAAAATCGGCGGTATCGTATAAGCTACTAAGCAGTAAATCGCCTATATCTTCTTTTAAATTTTTATTTAAAAATGTGGGTGGCTAATTTAGCATTAACCGAAATATAAATCTTAAAATCAATTGAAAATTTTGAGTATTGTAATCAAGAAATCAAATACTTAATTTATTTTATACTTATTATTGCCAATCAAGCTGATGGAAATAGTCTTTCAATGAAAAAAAAATGTTTAGTTAAAAATTGTTTTGTTTTGAAATTTATTTGAAATAAATGGTTTTGAAATTTAATTAAAAATAAAACTAAGATATCAAGTAAAAAATAATAATAATTAAAGAAAAAAAAAAGATTTTGACTTCAGTTTTACCATAAATGTACTGCGCATAAAAAGAGAATGATTTACACCTACCGTCAATCTGTTCGTTTAATTTGGTAATAAAAAAATTTGCAGCTACAATTATTTTTCATTGTATTTGGAAATAATTAAAATGCGAAAGTAAAATGTGAACATTAGGGCAGAGAAAGTAAACTAAGAAATAATCTTTAAAAACGGTGGATTTAGTGGTTGAGTTCGTAAGTTAGTGGCTTGACTACCATTGTTGGATAAACTACCACTACCACATGCATGTGATTTTAATCTTCCCTTTCAAACAAATTAATATTTATGAAAATGTAAGGAAAGATCTCGAAGAAATTGCTTTGAGCATAAGCATTAAACAAATACAAAACCATGAGCAAAACGAATCACTTTTCATAACTCGAAAAATCACTTATAATTTCTACAAATGATATCTGAAATTAATTGCATTTCTGCCTTCATTTCATGCCGATAACATGCTTTCAAAGCAGTATCAATTCCTTGGTCATTATATGTGTTATGTTAATGTGTTGGAGTTGCCTGCTGCTTATCCAAAACGAATGTCTCAAGTGACCATTGACCACCTGTAGGTGTGAGATCTTTCAAAATTCCTGAAAAGTGTGCTCCCCCCTTTATCTGTACATTCTTCATTTCCCTAGGGTGAAAAGGAGAATTCTCGGAAATTCAAACAATAGTGCAAGCGCAGGGTAAGAAAAGTTCTTTCTGAATGTGTTTCTTAGTGAATATTCTTTTTGGAAAAGATGTGGTTTAAAAACTAATCATACCATGGTCTCAATTCACAAAAAAAAAAAAAAAAAAAACTTAATTTTAACACATAAATAAATACAGAAGATCAGGATTTATATCTAACTGACAGATCTTCCAATAATTTAACTCCAAAGCGTGAAAATAATTCTATCCTTACCGAAAGCGTTCGGATATTGAAGAAAGACGGGAGAATAACAGGGGAGCTGGCGCGTAAGTAGAGATGCAAAGGGTGGAAAAAACCCAGTTTATTCCCGGGAAAAAACCGGGTTTTTTGGGAAGGGAATTTTGAAAATTCCCGAGAGTTTTGGGAATTTTCAAAGTTTTAAGAAATTCTGGTTTTGAAATTTGTATTTATTACTCTAATTAGATACATTCAAAAGATATTTCCAAGAATTATGCTTTGCAATGAGTGGAATTGCTTAGCTGATGTAATCATTGCTTCTCCATGTGTTAATTGATGGTTCAGTTAAAGTCGTATATTTTTTAGTAGGGAGAAAAACGGGATGCTAAGAAGTTGAATTTAAAAATTAGGTTATCTTTCTCTTCTAGATTCAAGTATTTTTTCAGATCATTGCTCTGATTTTTTTTTTTTTTCAAATACAATGTTTATTATTTTGTGTAACTAACATAAATTTATTATTATTATTTTGTTTACATAACTAACAATGTTTTTTCTGATGTTTGAAGTAGGCCATATATACCACATCTTTTAAAACGTCAAGTCAAACACATTATTCTAATAGACTGGGTTGTCTGAAAATGTTTATTTCAGCATTATTTTTCTCTCTCTTTTCTAAGAGCTCCAAAGATGTTTTGAAATTTGCATTTTTAGCTCTAATAATGACGAAGTCTTTAATTTTTACTCACACATTAGGCAAAACAGCTATGTAAAATATCACTATGTTTGATTACACTCAAAATTCCCAATGTTCCCTAAAATTCCGGTTTATTCCCGAAAATTCCCGGGTTTTTTCCCGGCTCTCAAAAACTGTGGGTTTTTTGCATCTCTACGCGTAAGGCACATCCGACGTCACAACTCGAGAGTCACGTGACACCCCGTTTCAGCTGAAAACGAAACTAAGCTGTTTTTGCCTGTCAATAACTTTTAAAATATCGCATTGAAATTCGGAAAAAAATGTTTTTCGACCTTTTTAGGTCATTCTGAGTGTATTAAAATTAAAAACAAAAAATGCTGTAGTTGTCCATTATAAGCAATGTTAGTGGAAGGGAAGTAGATTTTCTCCTCTTTGAAATGAAGTCTTTAAAAATGCATTCGTATGAAAACTTTGATGACATTGGAGAAAGGAATAGGGTTCGGGACTCCCCCCCCCCCCGGAAAGTTTAAAAACGCCATTTTGTCAATTATTGGTAAAGATAGTTTAAAGAAGTCCCCAACAGTTTTTCTTTTCCAAAGACATTGGATTGTTTAGTTTTCGCAGTGAAATTTTATATTTCCTCCGTAATACAGTGCGTCGCAAAAGTTTAAGCACAACCGAAATCTTTTGATAAGACGAAAAGTATACACCAAAAAGCTTTGAAGCTTTTACTGTAATTAAACAAACAGCTTACAAATCCATGTTTCAAATTTGGAAACAAATCATAGAAATTAAAATACGATTACATGATAAAATCAAAATTTTGCTATCGCAAAAGTTTAAGCACAAAAACGGAGTATTATATATTTTAGAAAGCATGAAAGTCTTTTTGTAGTCTATGGTAAACCGTTGCATCTGATGAGTTCGAATATGCAATTTTTCATCAATAGCACGAGATTATGGAACATTTCGGAAGTTTGTACCAGGCTTCCTCGATTGCAGATTCATTAAGCTCTTGAACAGAGCAATACTGCTTCCATTCTGGTATACGTCACGTGCGAGAATTCCCCAGATGTTTTCCATGGGATTTAGATCCGGGCTGAGTGCTGGCCAGTTCATTACACTAATATTTTGAGAAGCAAGCCATTCTTCCGTACTACGGGAATTGTGTATTGAAGTGCTGTCTTGCTGAAAAATCCAATCAGGACCACCTAGGACTTCACCAAATGGTAACAAATGCTTTCTCAGGGTATCTTGATACACCTTTCTGAATTTTGTCTACCCTTTAGAAAGCTAAGAGAAGTTTATTCGTTGAAACAAAAAGCGCCCCATACCATGACTGAGCCACCACCTTGTTGCCTACTGAATACGCACTTCGGATCTTTCCTCAAATCACGCCAGTAGTATGAGAACCTATCTACACCGTCTAAATTCCATTTTTTTTCATCAGAGAACACAACAGTAATCCATTTGTCACTATAATGCATATGATGCTTTGCCCACTGCTGTCTTGCTTGTTTGTGACACTTTCTCAGAAAAGGTTTGCGGGCTACCTTTTGTTTTTTTGATAAATCCTGATTCTTTTATTCGTCTGCTTATGGTATCACGTGATAATTTTGTTACAAGTCTAGTTTTTATTTGATTAAGTGACAAATTTTCAGTTAAGGCCAGTTTTTTAATTCTTCTATCCTCACGAGAGGTAGTTTTTCTCGGTCTTCCTGATCTAAACGCAGGTTTAAATTGATTTCCACGTTTCAGAACATTATAATACCACGTTTAGATCGATTTAAAATCACTGAAATTTGCATAACAGAATTACCTTCTGCTTTCAGCTTCCAAAGTTTCACAACTTCTTCAGACGAGAGCTGTAGTGACTTCGGCATCTTGATAACACTTTAAGCCATTGCTACACTATGTAACTTGTTCAAAAGAACCGCACTGGTTCTTCACGCATCACGTTTCAAAAGATATTTGCATAAAATCTGATCTGTGCATAAACTTTCGCGACAGCCAAAAAAATATCTTTTGTATTTTCTGATTTTCATTGCGGTTATATTTTTCAAAACTTCAAGCACTTAATTAGGATCAGAGTAGCCACTTACAGTATAAATATGAAAGCATTCTGCTGAAAAGATTTCTTCTTATTCAAAAATTTTCATTGTGCATAAACTTTTGCGACGCACTGTAGTAACTTTTAACAGAGTATGGTTCGCTACTGTATTCTTAAAAATCTACAGTCTAAAAATTATTAAAATAAAAATTGGTGTTAAAAACAGATAGATCAACACAATATCGAGAGTTTATTTGAGATTTTATATTGAAATATGTGATTTTGCTTCTGGGGAAAATATGAGAGGGGGCACGAGTCCCCATGCCCCCCGCCCCCGCTAGATCCGCCACTGAGTGTTCCTCCGCAGAAGGCCATCTTTAACAATGTTGTGTGAAAGGATTGGAGATACAAAGGGTGGAAAAACCCAGTATATATTCCCGAGAAAAAAACAGGTTTTTTGGGAACTGAATTTTGAAAATTCCCGAGAGTTTTGGAAATTTTCAAAGTTTTAAGAAATTCGGGTTTTGAAAATCGTATTTATTACCCTAATTAGATACATTCAAAAGATATTTCCCACAATTATGGTTTGCAGTATGTGAAATTGCTTATAAGAAAAATATTAAAAAATAATAAGTGAAAAATATCACCTACTCTGAGGCAGGAATTCAAGTGAAACACCATTGCAATCGCTTCGAATTGGAATCGCTACTGGAAGTGAATTACATTATCATCAACTTAACTTGGCACTGACGTCACTACGAGCGCAGCCAATAAGAGCTCACAAGCAGTCAGCAATCTCCTCTTATTCGCCAAGTAGGCTGTGACGTTTTATCTAGCTCGTTTTTCATAGGCAAACGTCACGCTGACGTCACGATGTTTTTATCAAGAAACGTTCTAATGTAATTCATTTCCAGTAGCGATTGCAGTTTGCGATCGCCTGTTTCACTTGAATCCCTGCCTGAGTTTGTTTTGTCACAGGGTATAGATTCAAATTACGATGGTTTGTTCAGTTTGCCTTGTAAAATTGATCTTATCTGATTGAATCATTGCCTCTCCATGTGCTACTTCGCTACTTGATGATTTAGTCCAGTTTATATATTTTTGGGGCGCGTTCAGAGTACGCGCCCGAGCTTCTCGGGAAGCCCGGGTTCTTCCCAAAGCGTTCAGAGCTGCCATTTGGAACGCCCGAACTTCCCAAATGCTGTCCAGAGTAGACGCCCGAGCTTCCCGGGCTCGAGCACAAGCAGCCCAGAAAATTTAGCTGGGCAGATAAGTCACGTGTTTGGGCGTTTAGCAAAGGATGATGCTCATTGGCTGAAATTTATTGCTCTTTCGTCTGCTAGGATTTACGAAGAGTGACTAAAACAAAATCTTGAAAACACACACACAATGGTCAAAAATACGCACGCTATTTGCTGTGATGAATCTGAAATGGTACATTTCCTTGAGAATCGGTCATTGCAGGAACAATCCTGTCAGATAAGCGAGATCGATGAAATTCTTTACTTACTGTTAGGCCTATTTTATCGTAAATTCCTTCATTTAAAATAACATATTTGTCATTAAATTCGATAAGTCATTTCGATCCTACGCTCAACCATGACGGTAGATGAACAATAATTGCCGCCAAGATTAAGAATGGTATCATTTTGGGCCGAAATATAGGAGCGAATGCAGGATTGTTCCTGCATTGACCGGCGCGTAACTTTCTGCTGTTGTGTCCGCCATTTTGTTTCTTCCCGAAAGGCACAAGTGCTGTCCAGACCACAACTTCCCGGGCTCGGCCCGGGAAGCTATTTATGACGTCACTGCTTAAACGCCCGGGCGAATACTCTGAACGCAGCCTTGGTAAAATGAAAAAAATAATGCTAAAGTTGAATTTAAAAATTAGGTTATCCCTCCCTCCTTCGTTTAAGTATTGTTTAGACCATTGCTTTGAATTTTTAATAGCTTATGATATCTGAAAAAAAAAAAAAAAAAAAAAAAAACGAAACACTACTCACTTTTGCCTCGAATAAGCCATGAACTTTTTTCACTTCTGCTTTCATCTCTCAATGATCTGCCAAATATCCTGTGTGGCAGCAAGGTACGAAGCATTTAGATATCCCCATTTATAAATTAAGAAAAATTGCCCATAAAATAGGAATGACGAAATTTATACTCTTTTGTATCTTAATTTAAACCTCTTCGACTACCACCACAATCATAAAAATTGCTTAAAAAATGCGGCAGCCAACTCCATGGGATTACAATCATATTTAATTTATAATGTCGATCACAGATTTACATAAAAATACCGTTTAAAAAAAATGTTTTCTGTCTCTTAAGCAGGCTCTAAAAAAGTGACAGATTCAGCATCATCCACGTTGATTTATTTACAAAAGTCGGGAGTAATTGTTTAAGAGAGCCTCTAGCGGACTGTGAGAAATCGTTACCTCTTTTAGATAGCAGAGATTTAGCACCTCCCCTTTGAACCTTCTTGGCTTCGCTTCAACGCTGCTGATGTTTCCGATCTGAATCAGGTTGCGCAAGAGGTGAACAGCTGTGTTATTGTCTGAGTTAGGCATGTTGAGGTTCATTAAAATGGTGGAGTTAATTATAATTTATTGTTGAGAAACATTATTGTGATTTTTGTTAATACTTGCACTATCAAAGCTAAGTTCTAAATGAAAAATCGTTTTGTCTTCGATTAGTTCATATAGTCAAGGAAGGAATTTGCTTCAGTTGTTTTTGTTATTGGTAAGTGATGCAACGTTTATGTTTAATGTTTATTTTTGTCGTTCAGCCCAAGCGTAATCATCTGTAGAGTATGTTATTCAACACTTTTACTACAAATAATAATAATAATAACACTAAGAAACCGTGGTGTACGGAAGCTTCAAATTTAGACAATTTCTTTGTTTACAAAATATTTCTATTCATTCGTGTGCACTATTCCAAAAACGTTGCTCTCGCGTTTACAGGTCGCTTGGAATGTTCCAAGCGAATTACGGTTTGCTTTCAATTTTTTTCTTACTTATTTTATTCTTTCAAATAATTTTGAACAAACTAGTTCCCAAACTCTCAAATTTTCGCTACATAAGTGTAACAAGTTTTGAAATATTCATTTTGATGCTTTTTTTTCCTAGTTTAAGCTTTATTTATGTTTTGAATTCCTTTATTTCCATTTTGCTCTTTAAATTTTCTGCTGCTATAACTGTTGGTGCGTTGTGAATATTTTTTTTGTAAATTGTTTTTACTGATCATCGTATGTCAAACTTATGCCTCATTATTCAATTTATTATTCAAATAGGGTTATCTGTTGTTTTCCTCCCTGAAACAAACTTCTGATCAAAATATTTTCCATTTCCTGCATAGTTTTTTCTGTAAGTTGAAAGTTCTCAGTTAAAAAATATAGATATTACCAGTGCTAAATAATTATATTAATTCTTTTTCCATTTGAAAAAAAAATTGTTTTAAAATATCACTCATATATTTGTATGCACACTACTGTACATATGTGCAGGGTCCAGCGAATACGGACATTGGGTCTCTTGGGCTACTAAAGACTATATTAGTGGCTAATCTTTTTAGAACAAGAATCTCTCAAAAGTCATGTTACAATGAATTTTCCTATATGCTCTGAGAAATAGCTTGTCTAGTGCCTAAAATATTTTCCGTGTGCTTAAGATATTATAATTTTTGTCCATCACTGCACTGCTATGGGCCCTTTTGACTTTCCTTTGCCCTCAGTTTTATCAACCACATCTTGATTTGAAGCACATTTTTCTCTTTGAAGCTCCTTTTTGAGATCTATTTTCCTCTGCAGTGGTTTGCTTTGCAATTGAAACTGAGTAGGGAAATGTGAATACTTCTGTTTTATTGCAAAATAAACCTTGAATTATCCGGCATGCCTCAATATTTAAATTTCCTTTTATGCTGGTCAGCCTCACTTTTTTGCAGCATGCTGGGTAACAGAGGGAAGTATATATAAGATATAAATTTGTATCTTTGAAGAATTTATCTTTATATTTTGGAATTAAAGTAAAAAAAATACTGTAAAGGCCTTTTTATTCGCGAGGCCTTAATTTTCGCGAGCCCTTCGTAATCGCGAAAATTTAGGCCTCGCGAATTTTTTTTTTCCCCGCCTCAAATAATAATAAAAAATCAGAAATATTTCACTTACCCCAAAATTTTATGATTTATTGCACAGTTACAAGCCTCCTCTTGACAAAACTATTTCTTGAATAATATACAACTATATTTCTCGAATATAAGTAACAGAAGGCAGCTCATACTTGATTGGCTATTTCTTGAATAATATATACAACTATATTTCTCGAGTATAAAATAATAAAATTAATCGAACACAGCTCATTCACCTAAAATATTTATACCAGCTTCTTTGAAGCCATTCAAAATTATATTATTTAAGTTCAAACAGGTGGACGATCCGATTCTGAGAAAAGCGAAGGGAGTGAGATGGGGTTCTTTGAAGAGCGAGGCGAGGAGGTGGGGGGAGAAAATTTTCGGACAAAAGGAAAAATCTTAAAATACTTTATGCGAAAGACATACTTTGGACTTTTTCAACTTTCGGTTCTGTACATGCAAAATTCGCGAAATTTTCGGCCCGCGAAATCACCGATATATTCATTTTCGCGAAAATTACGGCCCGCGAAATTAAAGGCCTTTACAGTAAGTTTTGGTTTATTAATTTGTTTTATAAATAGTAGGTGTTACGCATAACTCTGAGTAATATATTTAAGGTGTTAATTTGCATCTTTTCAAAATGTGTATGCTTATATTCTGGAATTAAAGGAACATTTTTAAGCTACTTATTTAAATATAAGTTTATTAATTTGTTTTTAACACAGGAACCTGTTTAGTATGACTCCTAAGAATGTATTTAAGATGCTATAATTTGCACTTTTAGAGAATATGTACCTTTATTTTTTGGAATTATATAAAATTTTAAGTTAAATTTGAGTACAAGTTTACTTTAAAAAAAAAAATGCAAACTCGCAATGTTTCAAAATAAATTTTTTAAAAACTTGTATGGTTAAAAACTTTTATCTGCATATTATTCTTGATAAAAATAATTTCAAAGTAAAATTTATTTCACGTTATTATAAAATTAGAAACAAGAAAATATGTCACTTCATCAAGGAAATTAAATTTGTTTTCTATATATCATGTAAAATTAATAACAATTATGGCTCATTATAAGAATAAATTTATAAAACTCGAATAATTTATATATTAATTAAAAGAAAAAGATATCTAAGATTAGTTTTTTTGGTGAGTCAACTATACATACATATAATATTGGGGAAATGAGTCATTTAGGACCAAAACCCATTTAGTCCTCGTTTTATGAAAAATGATTTTATTCAAAAAAAGAAAAAAATTTATAAGCTCCTTTACCAATGGCTTAAAATCAATAGATCAAAGTCTTCTAGATCTCAACTTTAATGAATCAGGACCTACACTGCTCAAAACAATTAAAGGACATTGTAAGTTTAATAAAAAAAGGGTTTAAACATTTTTTAACATTTTTCTTTTTTGCATAAAAGGGAAGAAGAGAGTTACAAATGTAAATTTTACTCATTTCCAAACTTCATTATGCAAATTTTGAGTTTGACGTTGAAAACGGCTCTGTAGTGGCAGCGAATGAAATTTCACTCTCATTTTACTATAAGATAAGGCAGAAAAGAATGATCGACGTTCTGTAAGAGCATTGTTCCAATGTGTGCCATGTCTCAACGAAGACAATTGACCAATTCAGAAGCTTCTGGAGTTACTGGCAGACTAGAGGGAGACCAAACACAAGGAGAGGTAACGGAAACCATTGGAGTTTCTCAAAGTGTAGTTTCTAGGATCTGGAACTGTTTTCTAGAGACTGAAAGTGCTGACCACAGATTAGACAGTTATACTTCGCAGCAACTTAACTTGGCAGTGACGTCACTACGGGCGGAGCCAATAAGAGCTCACAAGCAGTCAGCGATTTCCTCTTATTCGCCAAGTAGGCTGTGACGTTTTATCTAGCTCGTTTTTCATAGGCTAACGTCATCCGCCCGTAGTGACGTCACTGCCAAGGGCATAGCCAGGACTCACGTTAGGGGGGTGCAAGCAGTTGGACCCCAATGACCTCCCAAAAAGTTCTTATCCAATACAAATTGACTGATAAAATTTAAAAACAGTGAGACAGTATTGCAAGGCTGAACTTCTTTATTTTATTTAAAAAAAATTTTTTTTCTTTAATTAATTAATTTATTTATTTTCATGATGCCTCACTTCTCTTTTGGTAGACATAGAAAAGTATGCATTCTCGTATTTTATTTATTTATTTTTTAATCATTCAGTAAAGTTCTAAGTTTCATTCGGTAAATGAAAAATTTTCTCTTCAAAAACAGGCAAGCTTGCTATCACTTTCTGAAAAGTAATCAATACTAGATATAATAACGCAATTTATTTAAAGTTCCCAAAAATTAGCATAAAAGTCAAATTTTTCTATAAAAACAGAAAGAAAAAAGCAAGAAAGAAAGAGAAAAAAGTGCTTGAAATTCTATTTGCACAAAAAAGGAAGAAATTATGAACTCGAAGAAACTATACTTTATTCAGTCATGCACACCTTAAACCAATGGATGGTATAAAATATTTCTAAAGGAACAAAACAGTAGTTTTTTATAAAATGATTTTAACACAATGCAAAACGTAATACAGAAAATTAGAAAAAAAATGTAAGTGATATGTTTTTAAAACCTGTGTTTTGCGTAAACAGAGAAATGGGCAGAAAAGAAAAACATCATCCTTATTTAGAATGAAATGATACGGTTTACTTTAAATGTTTTATGAATTAAAGTACTTAAAATAAATCATATACACAAATAAAAAGCAAATGCACATCTAAAATTAATAAATATTAATACACAAATAAATTCGGCAAAATCGTCAGTTACCAAAGAAGTTAAAATTAATCAATAAAGCTTGTATCAAAACAATACTTAAAACTATAAGTTCACTTTTTATCATACTAGAACCAAACCCAGATAATATAGACGAACTCGCGAACGCCGTTCGCAGAAAACTTTCGAAGTTTGCAGAAAATTTTTGCATTTTGTTAAAAAAGTTATAAATTTAGAAAGTTTTCTATCTGAAATATGTCTTGATTTTGTTCATTGTGGGGCAGTAGCTTGTTACATACGAAACTGACGCATTCATTAATCATGACGGATTGACAACCAACCTCATGGTAGAACCTGCACTTCATACAACTTGATATTTTTGTTGTTGGTAACACTTTAGGATTCAGAAGCCCCCTTTTTTTTGCAGAAAATTTTACAGAAATTATTTAAGTTTGCAGACAGTTTTACATTTTATCTAAGTCTGACTAGAACATTTAAAAAGATTTATGACGAAAAAAATAACATTTCAGAAATTTAAGCATTTGTTTCCTAAAACTTAAAAATTAACAAAACTAATATACTATGTAATTGTCTTACATTGAAAATATTTTTCTTGGATTTGCTGAAAATCTTCTCAGTACTTGATTTTCCAAATCCTCTTTTTCCGCAAATATTTTTTTGTGCACGCTCATTAAATAGAGTCAATTCAGACGATTTCCTGTCATTGTCGACTTCAGCCATGTTTTGACTCTTCTCAGAGTGCTAAAAGACCGTTCTACGGTACAGGTGGTGCATGGCTGAGCCAGAAAGATGTACAGTGCCTTTGTTTGTTTCTGGGAAAAACAATTCAGCATCTTTTACTAGATCGCTCATGTGAATTTTCTAAATCCTCTCCTAGTGAGCTTTTTTCTTTCCCAATGGGTGTACCATAATTCTGCTTCTGCTTCGAAGCTCTCAAGTTCATAAAAACTGCAGAATTGATTTGCGTAGTGTTCACTCTAGAGGAAAAAAAGGGCAGGGTGCTGGTGTCTGAAAGGGGCACTATTTATTGCGAAAGGGGCACTACTTCAACGCGGTGTTGCCCCTTCCCAGAGCTGGGGCACACCCCTTCAAATATTGTTGAACTCCCCCCCCCCTCTAGGAATATGTACCTGTGCCCCTCCAAAAAAATTGGATAAATAGCCCTTTAGCTGCAAGATCAGATTCTTTAAGCCATATTTACTGCAATTAAAAATATTCTGATAAGAAATTGAAAATGCATGTGGCAAAAGTATAGGAAATTTAGGGAACAAATGCATAGATCAACATATTGAGGGATAATTTAAAATTCGCAAGATAAACCTCTCATTATTTCTTAAAAATTATTTCTTATAATAATATAAATTATGCCATTAAGTATTTTAGACGATAAAGAAAATGATGAATATTAATTAAATATTTCAAAAATAATAACATTTAAAACAATCATTAACTTGAAATATTATATGCTCATTTGTTTAATTTTAATATTTTTGAAAAAAATCAGTGATAACCAATAAGCAAATAATGACTATCTAACTTGAAATAATTCATAGACAAGTTTTGGAACAAAATAATAATTAAAATGAGAAATAAACAACCTAATTAAATGTAGCACATATTGAAATAACTTCTAATTGTTAAGAAATTTCAAACATTTATAAGATGCAAAGTATTGAAATCTCAAACATTAGAAGTAATTATTTGCGAAACACGTCTTTAATGTTGTCATGTTTCAAAAAATTTATTTTATGATTTTTTGAAAATAAAACATAAAATAACCTTATCTTGAGTATCATATGTAAAAAAACTTCCGATAATCAAATACATTAAAGAATTTAAAAGATGCAAAAGGATTGAAATTTCAAACCCGAGAGGCAATTTTCCGCGAAATAGAGTTCATTGTTGACATGGTTTAAAAAATAAAGTAATTTATTAAAATAAAACACAATTCAAGCTAATATGAAGTAACAAGTGTCTAAAAACCTTCTGATTGTTAAAAATATTAAAATATTTACAAGATGCAAAAGGATTGAAATCTCAAACACTGCAGGCATTTTTTTTTTTTTTGCAACGCACGTGTATTAAGCATATCGAAACATGTAAAAAAAAATAGAAAATTGTATTGCTGGACAGTTAAAAAAGAAAATCACAATTCAATGAATACCTATGGACATCAAGAACTATATTAACTTTCAAAAATTTTTTAAGCACTTGAAAATGAGTTTTTGTTTACCAAGTCCAGGAAAATGGCTGATTGACAGGCACTCCTTATTTTTTTTATTTAAAGTTTAACCATTTCAAGATCGAATCTGCTAATTTTATTATTTATTTTATTCAGAATAAAAAAGTCTCATCTTTTTTTTTTCACATGTTCCAAAAGACAAGCATTTACTTGTTATGCAGCAGATAATGGCTCTGAGTTTTAAGACTTTGGTCATGACTCATGATGTTCAAACTTTTTTCAATGAATAGTACTAAAAAGGAAGGATTAATATTCAAATAACAAAGCTTGCCTTTGCTTGAATCTTAATTCTATCTTAATTCTTTATTTCTTGCTCTTTGAATTTCCTTTTTGCAGAAGGCATCTACATACAAGATCGCATACTTTTCGGCGCACGTGTCGGTCGCCATTTTTTTTATGTAAGTCATGGATAATGGGAGTTTTCTGGGAAATAAGTACTCCTTCTATACTTTTCCTGGAACAGACACCCCTGCCCTACAGGTAAAAATACTAGGAAGTATTCACCACCTAGCCTCTCTGAGAGTAAATTCTCAGAAGATCAAGAATAGGGCTCAAATAGGGAGGAATGAAACAATGATTTCTTTGACTCCCCTTGCCCCTTCACGGGTGACAGGACCTTTTTCTACATTGGAAAGAAAAGGGAAAACATGCTCTTTTACTGATAACACTTTCAATTCTTGGAATCTTATTCATTCTCTCTGTCTGGGGATCTGATTGCCTTTTCTTCATGAGCCATTTTCAGGGTGCAATTCTGGGGACAAAGAATGCATGCACGTTTTTTCAACGATCTATGTGGTCAAAAGAAATTGCCTCGATATCGCGATCTGCCATACGATGCTTGAGACATCTTGTTTTATATACTGGGCGCAGTTTTGCTATTTTTGAAAGGGCAGGGCGCAGTTTGAGGATTAAAACTAGGGCAGGGCGCATTTTGCCGATCTGAAAAAGGGCAGGGCGCTGCGCCCTTCAAAAACGGCCTAGCGGGAACACTTTTGCGCTCTTTAAAAATTTTTGGAGGGTGATGTCTAACATGTTGGAAGGATGTAATGTCGAAAGGGAAAAGCTGGGGAATGTTCTGATGAGAATCGGGTATTTAACGACGACAATAAAGAATCCAAATATGGGATTACTATAGCCCTCTTCCATTATTCTAAGGGGTTGGAAGCTGGTGTGTTGGAGCAATGTTGCTGTATTCCAACACACCTTGGCACTGAGAACTCGACATCTAACTGCTCTGCAATTTGGCAACACTCTTCTACAAGTTGCTTTGCAACATCTTCTGTATCTTTGCGGTAAGAATTCAGAACTTCTACAACAGTCTGAACATGCTCTGCACATTCTCTGATAAGTGGTGCCAAGGACTTAAAATTTATTGGTGGGAGAGGAGGCGAGAGGGTTCGGTTCTCAATGACCGAATGAAATTCCAAATTGCACCGAATAATAAAATACGAACTTATTTGTCTGCACCAGCATGTTACACCTTTTCTACCTTTCTAGGAATGAGGGATTTATTATATTTCTTTTCTGTTCCCGTGGAAGTGAAATTTGGCACCATTTTCAAGACAGCACCGATAAATTAAAAGTCTCTACAGGCAGAAATGCAAATGATAAAAGGAGAAGGGGTTATCCTTCGTCTTCGAATGCATACATTCTGAGTCGCCGATTTCTTGACGCCCGTCATCATATGGAGGGACGCCGTCTATATGACGTAACGAAAATAAGCACGATTTCAAGTGGTCTTAGTCTCCTTTTGGAGTCAGTAGAACTGAGCAACGTTCCTAGTTCGGTTATTACACTTTCTTGTTTATGCGATTTTATGGAGAGGTGGCTTAAAACAAGGAAAATGTTGCAAACAGGGCCGCCGCTACTAGAGATGGGGCCCGGTACCAATTTTAATGCCGGGCCCCCATGCACCCCCCTCCTCCAATTGCATATTTTTATGCCGTCGTTTCAGCACATTTACAATTGTAAAAAAAAAATGGAGAAAAATAACTTTTTTCGGAAAAACTTTTTTTTTAGTTACGAAAGTGTGCATCTGATTTTATTTTCACGTTATTTTCATCACGTTATTTGGTTTGACAAACATCAAAATTAATAGTTTGAAATCGCATTCACATGTAATATGCATTGTTCAGTTGCTTATAATTGAATCTTTAAATTTTAATGTAAATTTAAAAATTGTAATTCGAAGTTTTTGTGAAAATATATTTTTAAATACAGTATCTGGATGCAGAAAAAGTTGGATAACTTTTCATGTCTGAGATAAGTATACCCGGGCTACTTCCCAAGTAGCATCAACTCATCGGATTTTGCTCGGCCGATCATCGAACTCCTTGTAAACTGATCCCGTAACGCACGATGACATCGTTCCGGTCAGTATCCGAGCACGGTTTTCGATGAGCTACTTTTCATCGGAAAATGATATCCTTTCGATCAACTTTCCCGATGAAAATTAGCCGAGCTATATTTCATCGGAAAACGATATCCTTCCGATAAAGTTTCCCGATGAAAATTAGCAGAGCTATATTCCAGCGAAAAACGATATCCTTCCGATCAAATTTCCCGATGAAAATATGACGAGCTGTATTCCATCGGGAAACAATATCCGTTCGATCAAATTTCCCGATGAAAATTAGCCGAGCTATGTTTCATCGGAAAAGTATATACTTCCAATCAAATTTCCCGATGAAAATATGCCAAGCTACAGATTTCATCGGAAAGAGGTCGTAATGATCAAATTTTCTGATGAAAATTTTCCCAATCTCAAATTTTTATTAAATATGCAGTGTTGGTCTCATTAATCGTAGACTTGGTGGCGTGATGGTAAAGCGTTGGCTTTCCGCGCCGATAACCCGGGTTCGATCCTAGAGTTGACCAGTCGCACGTGGTTGGGGGAAAAAAAAGAAAATGATCCAAAATTCATCGCTACGGAACTAAACTGCTCGTATATTGATCCAAGTCTCATCGTATTTTTATCCAAAATTGATCCTTAATTCATCGCCACGAGCTACACTGCTCGTATATTGATCTAAATCATATCGTATTTTCATCCTAAATTCATCGCCACGGAACAGCACTGCTCGCGTATTGATCTAAATCACATCGTATTTTCATCCAAAATTGATCCTAAATTCATCGGCACGGGACTGCACTGCTCGTAAATTGCCCCAAATCTCATCGTATTTCGAGCAAAACTAATCAGATTTTGCTGCTCGGATTATGTTTGGCCGATGAGACATATTGGAGCAATTCCCGAAGAAAACTCATCGGAATCCGATCATCGGCCGATGAGAATTTCATCCGTTTTCGATGAATGGCCGATCATCGGCGATTAGATTGTGCTGCTAGGGTTGATTCTTGTTCTTAAAGTACAAGAGACATTTGTCAATGACAGTTTAGACGTGGTTTTACGTTTGAAAGGTTTCTGTAGCTTTTGGAGAGCGGTGCATTTTTCTTTGCGCAGGCGTATTTCCTTCATTATTGTTTGTACAAGCAATTGTTTCATGTTGGGAATCGGCAATGGAAAGCGAGGTGTTTTTTTTATTTTTATTTTTTTGAAAAACAGCTTTTTTTTGGATGAAATTATTGACACTATTACTGGAAAAACATGTTCATAACCTTACGGGCTCCCCAAAGCTCCGGGCCCCGGTACTAGAGGTCCAGTATCCCCCCTCAAACGGCGGCCCTGGTTGCAAATCAAATATATCATTTGGACGTGAGCCACTTTTATCAACTGAATCACCGTTAATATCCATTGAATCGCCTTCAAACACAGAAAAGACTACAGGTAAGTTCCGTTTAGTGTAATGCATGTAGGTGCCCCTTCCCAATCTTGAACTATTCAAAGAGGAAAATTTCTGAATTTGCTGATTGAAATTCCCAGTCACCTGCATACTAGGACAAGATTTTCTAATGAAATACTTTCTACTGTGTAGAAATTTGTTTACTCATCAGCCAAAATTTGCCAAAAAAGGATGTCGCAATGACTTCAATTCCGGGCACCCCTGAATGTATGCTAATACAATTGTAATACTACTAATATAAACTACAGTAACTATGCTGAAAACCGATGTAAGCAAGTGATGATGTGTTTATATTTTTCCCTTCCCTCGTTCTTTATCTCTGCAGATTAATGTCAAGGATTTGTCGGTCCATATTTTTTAAAATATTTTAATTGATCTTAATTTGCAAAAGGCATAACATTTAAAAGGTTTTGTTTGATTACTTTATTCTCATATTTCTGCAGTCTCTATACCCATATAAGGCCTCGTAATGCAGAATTTTGTATCTATTTTTTAAAAAATTTCCCAGGGGGAGAACCCCCCCCCGACCCCCTAAAATTAGGGATATTCTACCCTCCTTCATTTAAAAGAGTTAAATGCATCTCCTACAAAGGTCATTCTTAAAAAAAACACAGAAAGCAATAGCATTTGAAGAAAAAAAAAACATAGGTGGGAGGGATCAGCAAAAAGAAAAAGACCCATCAACACGCATACATACGTATGTTTGTGTTTTTATGCTTCTTTTTTTTGGGGTGTGTGTGTATATATATATATATATATATATATATATATACAGTCGACGCTCGTTATAACGACCACACGTTATAAAGACCATCCTAATATAACGACCGGTGAGAAAACCCCCAACTGTATCCCAATATACTCTATGTTCTGCCTCTTATAGCGACCACTCGTTATAAAGACCGTTTTCTGTAGGACGAAGACGGTCGTTATATCGAGCGTCGACTGTATATATATATATACATATATTGAAACAGGCAAACAAAATGAAAAGATGAAAACCAAAATACAAAAGCGAACCAAAGTGCAGCATTTCATCAGGGGGAAGACCACACTTTGGTTCGAAACAGTACAGGCTTTGATGTTCATGTATTTTTATGTCTTTTGAGATTTCAATTCCCCCCCCCCTTTTTCATTAAATGTATTTCTGTATTCTGTATTTATTTATATATATACATATATATATATATGTATATATGTATATATATATATATATATATATATATATATATATTAGGGCAGATCGAAAAAATCGAAATTTCCCGAATCGTTTAGCGGTAGTGCGGAAAAGTTGTGTACTGCCAAAGTTTTTGGTCAATATCTTCATCTTCCTCAAAGGACCTAAAGTTCCGAAAATTGGACAAAAAATGACTAAATTACAAAAAATAACAAATAATACTAGATACAGTTTATAAGTTAGGGGTAGAGCTTAAAAGTTGCTCAAGGGAAACAACTTGAATCATGAAAAAAATTAGAATTATAGGTTAATATCTTCTGTCGCCTCATCGTCATCAAATTTTGGGAATTTTGACGCATTTTGGAGCTTTTCTGTATAACTGTTTACTGCTTGCATAATGCAGAATGTAAAATTAATTGCAATCACACTTACCTCATTTTATAAGATAATAAACTTTATTTTACCACTCAAAAATAAAAATTTCAAATTATTATTGATTAAAATCATTTTTTGTCTCAAACTAATTTTACAATTCGCTCAACGGCTTGAGTGTGGGATGGAAATTAAAAAAAAAACCCAGTTGTCCATTGACTTACTGTATTGTATCATCTTCAGAAGATCTAGAGAATTTATGTCTCTGAGAACTGGAGGCGATGTTACACGCTTGCCAGTCAAGGAGATCTATATAGTCGGTAGCTCCAAAGTTAACAGCAGGAATACAGAATTGTCGAACACTGTTTCCCTCTGAGCTAATTTTTCTTGCCTTTATAATTCGCCGAGCTGCAAGATCTCTAATTTGGACTCTGTCATCTGTTGGCTATAAGAAGATTTTCTGCAGCCGCAAAGTAAGCATTGCGAGAAATAACTAGATCGATTACGTCCCGATACTTCATAGGCAAGTACCGGGAGGAGCTGATAAAATGCCACATGTGTCTAGCTCCGTCTTTTATAGAATGGTAAATTTTAAATCGGAACCATGATGGTGCGTATACTCTTAGAATGAACACAACCAAAGTTAGCATCTCATTTGATGGGTCTGATGTAGATATATATAATCTCAGAATTCTATTGGCAGTTGTTAGCCCTCGGGCCAAGTTTGACGTTCTCGGTTCCCGATTAGCTAGAACTGAAGAACAAACGCCAGAACTAATGGCTGTGCAAATGTCTAACAGGTATTTCTGGTCTGAATTGAGAATGGTGGGATCAATGCTTGGCAACTCACATTCAATACTATTAAAAGCAACTATTGGAAGCTTTTCACAATCTTTGAGGTTTCGTCCAATGTCTCCGGTGTAAGATGTAGATCCAGTTGACTTGCCGTCTATGAACTCAAATAGATGTCGGAGTGGCAACTCATTAAAATGAAGCAAGCAGATAATCCATTGGACTGGTTTTCGAAATTTCAATTCAACCTAGCGAATTACACCATTAAATACGCATGTGTTCACTACAGTACTGTCACATCCAAGAACAACAAGGCTGCTAAAATCATCCAATAACGCAGTTGTTGCATATTCGAAAATGCTACTAGAAATGTCATAACTGGAACAACTTTTAGGTGTAGCATGTCCCATGTACGTAGAACCCGGCTCCGATACAATGGAGTAATGCGCTTCTACAATTGTTCTTTGGAACTTTTTGCCCTCAAGGGTTTCTGACATTAAAGTTTTGTCATGCCGATGCCGTCCATCGAAATAAAGGACAGATAATCTGTAACAATTTTCATTTGATTTTGAGGCCAAAGTTTTATAAATTCTAGTTTTTTCTCTTAGTATTTTATTTTTGTCTGTGACTATGCTCGTATTTGATTCCGATATTAATCCCAAATTATGCATAACACTCGACGCAATAGCAGCCGTGGCTCTGTTCGATACACCATATCTTTGACTGACAAGAACGGTATTATTAAGTTTTAAACACATTTGAGCTCGCCTTGTGGACGCGTGTTTGGTTTCCATCTTGTCTTCCTCTTCCTCCGTCTCCACCTCCATCTCATCTTCTGCTTCATTTTCACTTGCATTCTTTACTAAGTAGCTTGAAGGAGAAGAAGATGCTTGTTTATTAGATCTATTAGTATTCTTTGGCATTTGCCGTTTCTGGAGCTGCTTTGTTTCTGGAACATCAATATGTCCAATGTACATTTTTCTTTCAGTTCTTTGGTCAATAAGAAACGCCTGCTCTGTTGCAGGCACTTTCTTTTCTTTCGGACAGATACACTCTTTAAAAGTTGCGCATTTGCAGGCAGATATGTCGAATAGTTTTTTTGCTTCTATTTTTAAGTTTTGGCAGAACGCAAAAATTAGTTTGCTTTCATTGTGCAATGTACCAGCAGTGAACAGTTTTTCAGAAAAGCTCCAAGATGCGTCAAAATTTCCTAAGTTTGATGCCGATGAGGCGGCAGAAGATATTAACATATAATTCTAATTTTTTTTAGGCTTCAAATTGTTTCCATTGGTCAACTTTTAAGCTTTACTCCTAACTTATAAACTGTATCTGGTATTATTTATTATTTTTTGTAATTAAGTCATTTTTTGTCCAATTTTCGGAACTTTAGGTCTTTTGAGGCGGATGAAGATATTGACCAAAAACTTTAAGATTTCTCACCCATCTTAGTGATGGCAGTACACAACTTTTCCGTACTACCGCTAAACGATTCGGGAAATTTCGATTTTTTCGATCCGCCCTAATATATATATATATATACAGGGCTGTTCTTAGGGGGTGGCAAACTGTGCAACCGCACAGGGCCGCTAAAATATTTTGAAATTTTGGGGCCGCTAAAATATTACAAAAGAAAAAATATTTTTGTGTGCACGTGGAGAAAAAAAAAACTTTGAAAAAAAAAACTTTTTCCTTCAAACTATTTTTTTTTCTTTCAAAATATCTAAAATACAAACCGCTTTTGGCGGTGTGACCAATTCTTCAATTAGTTACTCTGCCAGAGGCAAACTTGTCTTTTGGAATAATTCAGCAAATATAAATCTTATTTTCTACTTTTACTCAGCGATGGGACATTCTAAAGCGGTATGTTAAAAATGTTACTATTGAGCCTTTATCTAACACAAGATGGGAATGCCGAATCGAAATATTAAAGATATTAAATTTCAAATTGGCGGATATTTATGACAAATTAGTTGAGATATCGGAAATTGCAGCGGGGTCAAAATGCAATACTGAGTTTCAAATTTCTCACTTCTTTATGTATATGATACGAATTGCTTGTTTAAATTAATTTCGTTAGGAAAGCAAAGCAAAATTCTACTATAAACTTAAATACTGCTGTTCAGTTAATAGAGAAAAAGCTTTTTTTTTTTTAGAAAAGTTGAAAAACACTGACTTTGAAATTCTCAAGAGCGGATCTAAAAATTTCTCAAGGGAGGGGAGATTTTTTTTATATTACTTACTCTTTACTTACATACCGTGGTTTAGATCTCTTGATTACAAAATTTCAGTCTTTTAATTAAGAAACATTTCCGGAGTTAAACCCCTGAATAGCCTCTTTTAATATCACCGAAGTCATCAAAAATTACGGTTTTTGTATTTTGCTTCTAAACTTCAATACCAAAAAATTGTGGGAGAGAATTCTCCGGGTTGTGTCCCCTAACTTCTGTCTTCCATGACTTGAATCCTCTCTTCATCTAAAATCATCGAAGTCATCTAAAATTACTTTTTTTTTTTAAAATCCATACCAAAAATTGTGGGGAGAGAACTTTCGGGTTTGTGCACCAACTTCTTCCCTCCTGGAATCGTCAGAGATCGTCTAAAAATTGCGTCTTTTTTTTTAATTACAATTTAAAAAATGTTTCGGGAAAGACGGAAGAGTCCGGAACAACATTTCTGTCCTAAATATCATCAAAGACGAACTGCAATTGCCCCCCCTCCCTTTTTTTTTTTTTTGTATTTAATTTCAAAACTTTTCCGAATAGAGGAGCCCTCACCTCAACAAAAACATAGTCGAAGATTGCTTAAAATTCCATATTTTAAGATTAAATATCGTAAAAATGCCGAAGTAGGGTCCCTCAAGGAAGAGATCGTCATTCCTTTGTATCCGTCTTAAAATTCTGAAATTGCAGCGAAAGATTTAGCTCTCTATATCATTGGAAATGAATACTAATGAAATTTCTTCTCCTCCTGTTAACACTCTTCGTAGAAAGAGTGTTAACAAACAATTTTCTTACTAGTTAATCTTTTATGTACACCTAGGAGCGTTTAAAAAAAAAAAGACGTCAACAAGAAATTTCGATTTCTTTGAATACTCCAGCATTAAAAACTTTAGAAGAGCATGATTTAATAACTAATTGCAATAACTTGGCGTTAGAATTAGACGATGTGAATGGAACCGATTTATACACAGAGTTAAAAGTTTTTATAAATTTAATTCCAGAGAAACTTTAATTTCAACCGCTTAAATATTTGTTTGAAAACAGTTTCCAAAATGTTTTTCTAAATTTTGTTATTGATTTACGAATTTTCTAACTATTTCAGCTACAGTTGTCTCGGCAGAACCTTCATTCTCAAAGCTAAAATAAATTAAAAAACGTATTTGAGATCTACTATGACTAATGCTCTAGCACTAATATCGATTGAAAATGATTTTTGTATTTCTTTAGATTTTTCAAACTTAATTGATGAATTTGCTAGCCAAAAAGCTAGAAAAATTATTCCTCATTAAATCACTTATTTTAGTTTATTTATTTATTAATCTCTAGATTTTTCTTTTTTCTAAATTAATGTTTGTTTTTGGTAAATTTTGGTTGTGTCTGTGTCTTTTCTTTCTTTCTTTTTATTTTTAATTCACACAATATAGCAATTTTATAGTAAAATGTCAAAATAATTTCCGGTTTGTATGTGTTGGGATTGGTGCATATTGCGGTGTCTAATAATTTAAATACATTATGTTTTATGAGAGAGAAGAAATAAATAAATAAAAAAAATGTTTTTTTCTTGGACTATTAAAACAAATTTCGCACAGGGCCGCTAAAACTCTAAGCACGCCCCTGTATATATATATATATATATATATATATATATATATATATATATATATATATATATATATATATATATATATATACATATATATATATATATATATATATATACAGTTGAGTCTCCATATAACGAAGTCGCAAGGGACCATTGAAAATGTACGTTATATAGAAACTTCGCTATAAAGAAAATAGTAAATTTCTATGCTTAATTTTGCAATAGGGGCTATACATGTGTAATTAGTACATTAGGTTAATTCTCACTTTACTATTTTTGGATTAAATGCATTTTAGCAAGAAATAAATACTGTGCATATTTTGATGTTATAAATGTAACGCAGTGAATGAATTAAGAAATAAAACTAATTAAATAAATTTATTAACCTATTAAATTGTATCAGGAATGCTACTCACATCTGTAGTATAATAGGTGAATTTTTGCAAATTTTTACATTAATAAATTAAAAGAATCAAACCTGACTTGGTCGACGACACTAGTTTTACTTTGAAAATATTCTGTTATTTTTTGCTGCACTTTGGAAACACTTTGCTCATAAAATTCTTCACATGTGTGAAGTGGGCCTTCACAAAAGTAGTAAAAGAAAGACTTCTACCCTCCAGAACATTTTGACACTTTCTCCCATAAGCTATTTTTTGTCTACACTAGAAATTACTAAGAAATTATTTATATGGCTAAACAACGTTTGCCGGGTCAACTAGTATATATATATGAAGATAAAAAAAAATCAATCGCCCCTTGAAAAGTTTCTGGATCCGCCCTTGGTGTAAGTCACTGTCGTGCCCGTAGAAAGTGGGCAACGGAGCATGTTAGTTGGGGAAGTAATGAGTGGTGCAATATCCTGTTATCTGATGAGTCCCGTTTTTCCTTTTATCCTGATAATAGGCGGATTTTCATCGGGAGGGAATGCGGCTCAAGAAATAATCCAGCATTTGTGCGCGAAGCTGTCAGATTTGGTGGCGGAGATGTGATGGTCTACGCCGGCATTCCATTGATGGTCGAACCGGCCTGCATATCTTTCGAAATGGAATTCTGACTGGTCATCGATATAGGGATGAGATCCTCAGACCTAACGTCTTCCCTTACGCTGCAGCAATTGGAGCTGACTTCATTTTAATGGACAACAATTGCAATCCACATCGTGCTAACTTGGTGAATGATTTTTGTTTTGAAGAAGAAATCGTACGTATGGAATGGTCAACGTGTTCTTCAGATATGAACCCAATAGAGCATGTTTGGGACATCCTAGGAATACAAGTGGCTGAACGCCTATCACCTCCAGAAACTCTCCAGGCATTCGAAAGAGCTCTTGAGGAGGAGTGGGGCAGACTACCCCAGCCCCTCATTAATACCCTCATTGAGTCCATGCCTAAGAGGTTTTTAACACTACTAGCTGTCCGGGGAAACCATATCCCCTACTGAAAGTGGTTATCTTCAAAGGAAACCTGTTTTTTAATTTTTTTCTCATTTTCTGAAAATGCATTTTTTTCCCTTTTGTACCCAAAAGCTGAATAAAAAGCATTTTTTTCTGCCAAACTAATGTAGTTTTCATCTCTTATAGCCAACTACGTGTAGTCGATAACGTTTCAATCAACCAAAATGGTCTTTATGTGCAAAATCAACCCAAAATCTTAATATCCTTTAATTGTTTTGAGCAGTGTATTTAATTACATTTTTTGTGCAGGATTTTTTTTTTTTTTTTTGCTTTTTAAATGTAGCTTAAAATCCTTAGTTATTGTAAATCTTCCTCCAGTGGACTTTAGTATATCTTGAAAACTAGAGCTTTAATTAAAAAAAATCATTTAAATATTCATTTTTCTTGACCCAAAATTTGTGAGAATAGACTATCTCAGACTAAAATACAGAAAAAAAGTTATTTTTTGTTGCATAGTGTAATTTGTCCAACAGTCCAAGTGTAATTTGTCCAATAGTCCAAGTGTTATTTGTCCAAGCCTAAAATGTCATTTTAGAGATTTAAAGTTCAAACCACTTCCGGTCGAGATCTTCCTCCTTCCGTCACTTCTATAACATTTTCAAAGATAAGTGAAAAATGTATGTTTAGAAAGGAGAACTCTCAAATATCTCACCATTTCCCCTAATATCACCAAAGATAATTTTATATTTTATTATATTGAATATTGCTAATTAAATAGTTTAAAAAATAAATAAAACTATGCTTTAAAGGAGACAGAATAACTAGTTATACACATTTTCATGTATTCTAAAAAACTTATCCCTATACGCTTATCTTGCACACCAAAAATGAAAGGTCACATTTTTGGTGCTAATCTAATTAAAGTGCCCTTTCATTCTAGGTGTGCAGTATGATAAGTTAAAAATAGTTTTTATAGAATATGTTTCTATAATTGATGGGAAGCAGATCATAAAAACATAAAAGTCACTTCATTTTATCTATCAAGAACATAAATTTTCTGGCTTTTCTTTTGCAGAAAGCTTTAATGTAATACATTTTTATCAGAATTTTTCCAATAAATATTGTATTATTATGTTTTTTCCTGAAATAAATGCTTATTCTCATTTTAGCATGATTAGCTAAGCTACTTTAAACTTATTCTGTAATAAATTTTTTTTTTAAACACATATGAGTGAATTTTTTTCTTAAAATCATTTAAAGTGTAATGCTAAAAACTATTAAACAAAAATTGAACTGTCTGTATTGTTTTCCCAATTTGTATGGCATTATATCAGAGCTCCTTTGCTCAGATATTAATCCTTCCTAGCAATGGAGAGGTTTAATACAATTGTAAACATTTCGAATATTTAGGTTAACTTGTAAATGATTCTTTTGTAACTTAACTACCATATTTAACATGTAAAGGAAAGATAACTTCAGAAAATGTATGACAAAGCCAAGGGCGTAGCCAGGACTAACGTTAGGGGGGTGCAAGCAGTGGCACCCAATAGGAGGTCACTGTGACCTCCCACAAACTTCTTATCCGATACAAATTGGCTGATAAAATTTGAAAACAGTGAGACAGTATTGCAAGGCTGAACTTCTTTATTTTATTTATTTATCTTTCTTTTTTTTTCTTTAATTTATTTATTTTCGTGATGCCTCACGTCTCTTTTGGTATGTATTCTTGTATTTTATTTATTTATTTTTTAATCATTCAGTAAAGTTCTGAGTTTCATTTGGTAAATTAAAAATTTCTCCTCAAAATCAGGCAAGCTTAATTATTTTCTGAAAAGTAATCAATACTAGATATAATAACGTAATTTATATAAAGCTCCCAAAAATTAGCATAAAAGTGAAATAAATAAAATGGGAGGTCACAGTGACCTCCCATTGGCTCTGATCTAGGGAGGTGCTGCTGCAACCCCCTGCACCCCCCTAGCTACGCCCTTGGACAAAGCTCTTTAAAAAAATTTTTTTGAAAGCTTAAAAAAATCATTTACAAAAAAGCTTACCCTACCTCCAGTAATTCTAATCAGTTCAAAAGGTGACAGAAGCTGAGATTTTTTTTCTTTAAAGTTAAATGTCTCTTTCTAGAGGATGTCATTATCTTGGGACAGTTTTTTAATAGGGTGTAAATAGACATTAATTGGTGAATATTCTACATCATTTAATTTTTGTCTCCATAACAAGGGTTCACTGTAGATATTAATTAATTTTTACTACATGTTATGTGCCCTTAAGAAAATTTTTTGATCCATGATATTGTATTCTTGTTCATAAGTACAAATGTACGAGAGTTGATTTTTTTTCAACCTCCGATAGGTTATAAAAAATTAACAGATTCAGACACGAAAAATATTTTTTTATCAAAAGTAAGGTACAATGCTCTACAATTCTCTACATAATCAGCTTGACTCTTGAAGCATTTGTTATATCTGTGAACAAGCTTTATAATAGCCTCCTTGTAAAACACTGCCGCCAATAATTAAAAGTGAGTTGTGATGGTGTCTTTGGGTTCCATGCCACTTTGGAAGCATAATGCCTTTCCAGACCCCAAGCAGGAGTATCCAAAGGGACTCTACCAAGTCCCTGCTTCAGTTCAGGGAACAGATGAAAGTCACTTGGGGCTCGGCCTGAACTTTATGGTGGGTGTTAGGGATGTACCGGTTAATCGGCAGTAACGATTAATCGGCCACTTTGCCGATTATTAATAATCGGCAAAATCGGGCCGATTAATCGGCTGAAAAATATTTTTCAGATGTTATTCTTTAAAGTATACTTTCACTAGGAAACTGTGATGAATAATTTTATTAACGGTAATAATAATCCTCACAGTTGATATCAAGTTTTTTTTTTAATTAATTCTCCTACTTTGAATAAATATACATAGACAATGATGCAACATTTTTCATGTGGTGATAGTTTTCTCCTTAGCACAGTTATTTCAGATAACCTCTAATTTTCAAAGAATAAAAGTATTGAATTAAATTGCTACTATTAACTAAAATATATGAATTAAAAGCACTCCTAAATTGGAGTGTTCACCACACACTCTCCCTCCCCTCGTTTTTTTATAAATTTTTATTTCCAATTAACATAACTAACAATGTGTTAATAATATTATTGACATTAATATGAAAATTGGTTCTAAGAAATTTGATAAAATATTAAAATTATTTTGTGAAAACTAGAAAAATAGGAAAAAAAATCTTCTCCCAGAAATAAATTACTTGCTATTTCTAAACTTGGAATTGTATAAGAGATAAACAAACAGTGATGGTAAAACTGGTAGTAGAAAAACAATTATCCTTATCATTAATCGGCAGATTATCAGTAACCAATTAATCGGTATTCGGCCAATTTGCTTATCGGTGTATCCCTAGTGGGTGTTACAAATTGTCTCCTTGAAATTGCTGAAGAACAGTTGGGTTACACGAGCGCTATGTTGACGAGCATTGACATGGATCAGAACAATTCTAGAAGTTAGAACGCTTCTTCGTTTGTTTTGAATAACTCTCTGTAAGTGTCGCAAAATTTTGCAATAAGAATATGCAGTAATTTGCAAAACACTTCACAATTCACACTTGGCTGGAGAATCAATAGTGACTGCCATGTTTATGTGACAGCAGCTCAACAGAAAATGACACGTTGGACTCGTCAGTGACAGATTGTGTTGAGGGAGTGATGCAGAGTCGCCTACTATGTGCACCGGCCATCCGCCGCATGCCTGGCCTTTATACTATGTGATCGGAGGTTGAAAACAAACAACCCTAGTAGTAACGTTTAAAGTAAAGATATATGTATTTATAATTAGTAAAAATAGACAACATTCAAAAAGTACAAATAAATACGATTAAAAGAGTTTAAAATTCAGCAAACAGTTGTTTCAGGGCTATAAACTGCAAGCCCCATCATCAGTGCATACAAATAAGAATAAAAAGACAGATTCACATGCCAGAGACTGACAAGTGTGCAGGGGAATCTAAGATGAACCAGAATAAATAAGCCACCAAAGAAGCGGGAACGGGAAGCTACTACATCATAGGAACAATAGTGACAACTATGTGTGGGGAAAAATGTATTGGACAAAGGAAAATTAAAGAAAAGATTTCAAAATACCAGGGAAAGGGGGAGTGCTCGACAAATCAGTAACTACTGAATTCGAATTTTTCGAGATATAATAAGATTCCCAAAAATTAAAAACAAAAACAGAGGAACACCCATGTTTTTGATTTAGATTTTTGGGAATCTTATTATATCTGGCTAAAATTATACATGGGTATTCCTCTGTGTTTTATTTAGATTTTTGTGAATCTTATTATATCTGCTAAAATTATATATGGGTGTTCCTCTGTTTTTTATTTAGATTTTTGGGAATCTTATTATATCTGGAAAAAATCTAATTCAGTAGTTAAGGATTTGTCGAGCACGCTCCCTTTCCCTGGTATTTGGAAATCTTTTCTTTAATTTTCCTTCCCGACCGCCATGACAGCATACTCAGTTAATATCTCAACTCTAGCCACGTATTTCGCAAAGAAATATTTTTTCAAAGTTTTCAATTGAGATTTTTACTTACTTTTTCCTTTTTTTGACTGCAGAACAAGTAGAATTGTGGTTCTCCGTAATTCGGAACAATTCCAGTTAGAACTTTTTTTTGTTCATAGCTCTTTTAACAACAATTTCATGTACTTAAATATTGCTAGTGAGTGGCGGTTTCGGAGTGAGCCCTTTATGTTGTCAAAAGCATCATGGTCGGGCAAAACGGGACACTTTTAGGGTGCCCAAAACGGGATGCAATTTTGATGTGTCCCGTTTTACCCGACCATTTCCATTAATGTTTTTTCAATGTGTTTAAGCAGCACGAAGCGAGCTAGAGGTTCGCAAGTGAATGTTCAACTATCCTGACGAAGGGATTACTATCTACAAAGTAGGAAATATGTTCAATGCAGCATTTTAACGAGCAGCTCTTGTCGAAACTGCTGTGAATGGGTTCATGAAAACAGGCATTTTCCCATATAACCCCAGATGTCTTTCCTGAATATCTCTTTGCTTCCTCTCTTCCAGCAGATCCCCCATTGCTGGATGCTCAGAACATGACGTCCTAACACCCATTAAATCTGCAACAAAATGAGATCAGATCCGAAGGATCTTCAAATTCAGTCATAGCATTTAACAGTTTGCTGTGATCAAAACCACTAGGGACCGTATTGAAAGAATCACTTAGTGCAACGATAACACTAGCACAAATGCAAGCCTTATCCAACCATTCACTTCAACAGGAGTCAAATGACTTGGACTATACTGTCGCCCTTCACTGCCATTTTCTATATCACCCAATGAAATTCTACCTCCACCACGAGTGATTGGATCAAGACATCAAAATAAACACGATAATAGAAGAGGGAAAACAGCATTTATAACAAGAAGCCCATATAAACTTGAGTTGGAAGAAGAAGAACAAGAAAAAAAAAAGAAACAAGAAGAAAAAAAAGAACGAGAAAAAAAAAAAAAAAAAAAATAACGAGAAAAAAAAGAATGTGAAAGAACTTAAAAGCTGAAAAAAAATGGCTCTTGAATGTTCCAAAAACAAAACAAATGAGGCGTAAAAGAAAACCAGGTGGAGTTGCAAAACAGGCATATAAATTTTTAAAATGTTGCTCTGAACCTGAAAAAACCCCACAAAACATACATCATTTGCAAAAAATGGATAGAAAATGGATGCTAACATGAAAAAAAAAAAGGAAAACGAAAAAAAAAAATCATCAGTTGGCCAAGGTTGAAACGTCGTCGTCTTCAGAAGATGAAACTGAAAAAGATGAAACATGTATTTTCTGCAACGCTCTGTATCTTGAATCGAAATCTTTAGAAGGAAGCTGAATACAATATTCGAGCTGCCAGAGACGGCCCATGAAGCTTGTTCCAAAGCAGACAAAGAAGATGACACATTTTTATGCGATTTCTGTGTTATGTAATTTTCCAACTTTACAATTACGTAGCCTATTTTTGGTCTAAAAACTAAATCAAAAGTAAAATCAGTACAAAATAACATACAATACCCTATCCCGTTTTACCCACCCTTGGTCGGGTAAAACGGATCGTATACGACT
>JAXGGA010002619.1:0-75000 GCA_038373865.1 Uloborus plumipes | reverse complement strand
TCGTATGTGGAAATAACACAAGTAATTGTAAATAAATAAAACATCAAGAGAAAAGAGGCAGGGGGTGGGGGGAAGCCTCAATTATTAGTATGTACACAAGACAGAGTTTTCAACAAAATCTACTGAGTCCAGAATTCAAGGAGTGCTTCCACTACCCATGTAGCACAAATAACCTTTAAACATTTTATAAACGTTTTTAATTGGTTGTTACAACGTTAATAACCATTTTACAACCTTTAAAAAACGAAGTGTACTACTTGGGTACATATTGATACCTATATTAAATTTATAACAAGAAATGACCTTTTCTTCGAATCTAGAGTAGAGTTTGCAAAATTTCTTTTGCCTCATCCACGGGAATTTGTTTCAGTTAAAAAAAATTCCCTCCTGGGAACAAATCCTTTTGCCTTCATAACTTCAGGCTCTAGCTAATGTGAGAGCAAATCCCTTTGAAGTGTTATTAATATATTTTTTCCCTCCTCCGTATCCAATAGTTAGATTTTTGTGCACAAGAACCAAGCATAAAAAAACAGTTTAAGGAGCATCTGTGAGAATTCTGAGGAGCATTTCAAGATTTTACAAAACAGTTAGGTACTTTAACATAAAAATCATTAAAAAAAATATATAAACCTGCATCTAAGCTTGTTTTTGTGCTTTTATAAATCATTGAAATACGAGGGGTGACAAGAAAGTAAGGTCTCCTATTTTTTTTTAAATACGAAATGACCTTTTTTTACTAAGTGTGATACATCGTTTGAAAGGCCAGGATCTTGGCTACTTTTCAACATAATCGCCTTTTTTTTCCAACACCTTCCGCATCCGCGCGATGTACTTTTCTATGCCGGTATCGTACCACTTTCCGTCCACTTCGCGCAGCCAGGTGTTGACCTCTTTTTGAATCTCTGCGTCCAACGCAAACTTCTTCCCTCCGAGATGTTTTTTTAGGGCGGGGAACAAGTGGTAGTCACTTGGGGCCAGGTCGGAACTGTAGGCAGGGTCAAAGAGACCCTGGACCAAATCAGGAAATTTGGCTGGGAAATCATTGATCACCTTGCCTACAGTCCCGACTTGGCCCCAAGTGACTACCACTTGTTCCCCGCCCTAAAAAACATCTCGGAGGGAGGAGGGAAGAAGTTTGCGTCGGACGCGGAGGTTCAAAAAGAGGTCAACACCTGGCTGCGCGAAGTGGACGGAAAGTGGTACGATACCGGCATAGAAAAGTACATCGCGCGGATACGGAAGGTGTTGGAAAAAAATGGCGATTATGTTGAAAAATAGCCAAGATCCTGGCCTTTCAAACGATGTATCACACTTAGTAAAAAAAGGTCATTTTGTATTAAAAAAAAAATAGGAGACCTTACTTTCTTGTCACCCCTCGTACTAATTAATTATAATTATTATTTTTGCTATTTATTTTAACTCTTACTATTAGTAAATTAAAAATTTATTTGCAAAAGCTAAAAAACTAGGTCATGTTTTGAGTATATAAGCATCATTAATTTCCCAAATTTACATATCTATCATAGTGAAATAAAAAAATATAATTAAAATAGGAAAAACTTTATTTAAATTTTCATAAAACATATCTTTGGTTATTGTAACCCTAGTATGTATTAAAACTAAATTTGGAAAATGGTGTTGGCTTAAATTAACTCGGATGGAACCAGATAGAGATTTTCGAATGAGTGTGGCTGAACGATGAGTGTGCAGGTCCTCGGCAAAAATTAATAAACAAATAAGAAAGTTTGAAAATAATAGTCTACATAACGTTATAAATGTCTATACAGTAGGGTAGTACAGTAGGCAGAAATGAGCCAGCATTACAGCAGTGGATGCAATCGGGTTTCGTAATCGGTTATTCCAAAGCTTGCTGGGAGCATATCTGCTTATTTGGCGCGAATCGTCAAACAAGTTAAAAATTCCAAACCTTGACTGGTCAATACATTCATTTGTTGGCACACGTTATCATGCACTCGTTTTTGATGAAAGCCGCCGCAAGCAAAAAAAGGGGCACACGCAAGTAACTCTCCAATCACTGAGAGGCGCAAGTTAGAACGTTTCCGATCTCAGAGGACATCAATGACATAACTCCATCCCCTTAAGAGCAATGAGTGCGGTGCTACCCGCTTGGCGATTGGAGGAAATAGTGCAGTGAAAGCGAGATAATGCATCAAAAAACTTTTCTGATTGTTTCTTAACAATTAGGATAGGTCAAGATTGTAGGTTATGAAAGAAAATATGTAATAGCGAATGGTAGCCAGATTGGCAACTTCAATGAAAATAATGGTCGTCATAACGTCAAAATTGGTCGCATTTGACGACTGGCGACCGAAAGTTTTGAGCTTTACCTAGTTTGGTAGTTTATTGTTTTTTACTACGTGGAGAGCAAATTCAGACATGCGTATCAATCAAAGAGGCCAAGAAAAATTTTGTTTCTTAAGATTGAAGGAATTGAAAAAACTGCTTGAACTGACGATTTACCCCTTAATCCTACAAAACTTTTACTTGGGTCAGCACGTGACAGCTCAGCAGATGAACAACTGAATCGGATGCATAAAAAAAACCAAGAATTGTGCTTGAGCTTTTTCGAAAATAGTTTCCCAAATGAGTCAGATTTTAATGGGAAAAGCAGCACATGTATCATCGTGACTAAAAAATGAATGTTACTTTCTCTGATGAATATTATTAAAATTTGGACCGCCTAGATGGATTATAATTCTATTAGCGTGACTTGAGAAAAGATCCAATGTGCTTATGCTGTGCTGCTTTTACCATTAAAACCAGGCTTGTTTGAGGCACTGTTTCCAAAAAGGCTCAAGCACAATTCTTTGTTTTTTTGATGCATCCCGATTCAGTTGTTCATCTACTTGCTGTTTTTGACCCAAGTAAAAGTTTTGTAGGATTAAGGGGCAAAGTGTCAGTTCGATCCATTTTTTCAACTCCTTCATCCTTAAGAAATATAATTTTTCTTGGCCTTTTTGATCAATATGCATGTCTGTATTTGCTTTCCACGAAGCAAAAAACAATACTACCATACTAGGGCCGATTTAAAAGACGAAAAATTAGCAAAGTGGTTTCATTTTTAAATTTCAGCTTCCAAACTTTCTCTTTTTATTTACACGAGATCTACAGAGAGTTTGGGAGTTTGAACCGGTAGTCAAGATCCTTTAATTTTGATTATATTGTAAGAAAAATAAGTGTTTTAATATTGTTATATACTCTTTGTGTATTTCCTGAAAATAATTCGATGCATCTCATTACTAGTTTGAGTACGACCGTAGGTAAGCGAGTGGGACCATAACTTCTCAAACCCCAGTGTATTCTAATTTATTTAAAAACATATACATGCATTAAAATTGAAAGTTAATGAAAATATCATAGCTATAAAAGTGACATATTAGAGTTCTAACACCGTTAGGATTTGTTTTTTCATGAACTAAAATTGCAACATTTGTATCCAAATTAAAAAAAAAAAAAAGAAAATGTAAGCATGGCCAGATCTAGTCATTTACCTTATGAGTTCTTTAATTTGATGGAGGCTTTCAGAAAGTCATGGTGCAGATTGTCGAAATTTTTAGGGTGAGAGAGGGGGTGTTTTTAGGCAGAAATTTTCTTTTTCTTTTTGAGTGTAGTCCCGTAATGTTTGAGGAGGTGCGCCGCCTTGAGGCGTGACACTTTTGATGTGATGAATATTTTCCCTGTCCGAAAATGGAAAAATTATGAGAGAAACATTAGTGATCTGTAGAAAGTCGGTCGTCTGTGGAAAACATTGTTACTAGTATAAATTTGATCGCTTAAGGCTAGTGTAACATTTAAAATATAAAACCTATGTATCAAATCAAATGTGAGATAATTTTGCAATGCAAATTTGTATTAATAAAATTAAATATTATTTTAAGTCGCTCAGCATTAGTTTACTAACTGTTGTTTCCTTCATTTTATCTGTGTAAGCATTACTGGGGAAAGATATAATTGCGGGCCCACCCACTAAATTAAGGCACGAGCCGCCACTGGTTTGATTATTCATTCAGCAATTCCTGCACACTATATTCGTAGCAAAAAGTCCCACCTTTCGTCCATCAATTACATTTCAAAAGATATTTGCATAAAATCTGACATTTGTCTAAACTTTTGCAATCAGCAATAAAAGCAAAAAAAAAAGTCTTTTGTAATTTCCGATTTTCGTTTCGGATATATTTTTTAAAACTCCAGACAGGTATTTGGGACCATATTGTCTACCTGCAGTAGAAATTTGAAAGCCTTTTGCTGAATAGTTTTCTTTTTATTCATATATTTGCATTTTATCTAAACTTTTGCATCGCAGTGTATATATATATGTATACATGTCGTCGCCAACATTTGGTGATTATTAAGTTCACGTATAAGGCTCAAAAACCTTGAAAGTCAACACTTGCAACAAACCCTTCATCAAGATCACGTGTGATAACATCATCTACCCAACAACTCCCAATCAGTTGTGACCTTTAGGTGCACATGCGTACTCTTACATGCATAGAAACATATGAGCATAGAAACAATCAGATTTTCATAGTATATATGTTGATTTTTACTGTGTTTAAGAAGTGGTCAACTTTTGGCTGGTCAATTACTGGATATAGGTGGTCAACAACTGGGAAAATCTCCCTTGATAACTAAGATTGAAAATAAGTTGAAAAATAGTAAATGAAACATAAAAATGATTTATGAGTGTTATTCCTGATAGTTTTATTGACACGTAGAAAAATTTTGATTTTTTTTTTTTTCTTTGAAATTAAACTTTGGAAACTTTTAGGGCTTTTAGAAAATTTTCACTAAATGGTCAGCTACTGGTGAATCACCCTACATTATGTATATAAAAAACCTTATAATTTAAAATCAAACAATATTTGATTTTAACTTTAAAAATCATATCCTAAACAACAAAAATAAACCGTTTGACTTGCAAAAATTATTTTTAATTGTTTTTTTTTTTTTTTGCCTATATACACTGCTCGACATTGAAAATGCAACACCAAGAAGGAGTGGTCAGAAATTGATGAAATTTGGTAAGAAGACAGAGACAGCATGGAACAATAAGTGATATTTTTTTCAAAATAAATAAGCAAAATTTAGAGCAAGGACGGCGTCGGTTCAGTAAGAAGTAGGACCACCGCGGACAGCTATGCACGAAGAAATACGTCTAGGCATGGAGTCAATAAGCCTGCGGATGGTGTCCTGAGGGATGGCACTCCATTCCCTTTCAACCATTTGCCACAGTTCGTCCTCTGAACGAGGCAGTGACAGGTTCTGCAAACGGCGGCCAATCACGTCCCACACATGTTCGATTGGTGACAAGTCAGGAGAGTATGGTGGTCAGGAAAGCATCTGTACACCTCGTAGAGCATGTTGGCTGATTCGAGCACTGTGAGGCCGGGCGTTATCCTGTTGAAAAATTGCATTTGGCAGACCCTGAAGGTAGGGGATTGCCACCGGCCGCAGTACATTATCTACATATCGTTGGGCCGTCATAGTGCCCCGAATACGAACTAGAGGTGATACGGAATTGTATGCAATAGCGCCCCAAACCATTATGCCACGTTGTCGCGCTGTGGGGCGTTCCACAGTTACTGCCGGATTCGATCTTTCTCCACGTCGACGCCACACACGTATGCAATGACTATCGCTGGACAAACAGAAGCGGGATTCATCTGAGAACACTACGGTTTGCCATTCTGCCATCCACGTCGCTCTGGTCCGGCACCATTCCAAACGTTGGAGTCTGTGCTGTGAGGTCAATGGCAGTCTTCTTAGCGGGCGCCGTGATTGCAGGCCACATGCAACCAGTCGACGGGGAATGGTTCTGGTTGACACAGGAACATCCAGGGTACCTTGCACGTGCTGCAGAATTGACGTACAAGTGACTTGCGGGTCCGCCACAGCTTTTCGGTGAATCCGTCAATCCAATCGGTCTGACGTCACTCTGGCTGCACCTGCACCCCTCAATGTGGCTACATTTCCTCTTTCCAGCCATCTCCGACACAGCCGATGCACAGTGCTTGCATCCATGTGGGTATCAGCTGCAATTTGACGTATGGACCAACCTCCCCTTCTCAGTCCGATCACCATACCCCTTGTAAAGTCGTCTATATGCTGGAAGTGTCTTCATTGAGGACGGCGTGGCATTTCCTCCTATCACACGTATCCTTTGAGACAAAAACCAAATTCCTCCGATAATTAGTCTGGCAGAAAAACCAACATGAACATAGCCCACTTTTCAACTTCATTCTCTTATATCTTACTTTACGTGCGTCGGAGAGCTGCGCATTTCATATCATTTGCATAACTCAGTGACGTGCGTCTACGGTAAAATTTGCATGAATTTCTGACCCCTCCTTCTTTGTGTTGCATTTTCAATGTCGAGAAGTGTAATAACAAAATTAGTGATTTTAAAGTCTTTTACTTATGCACAGCAGTTAAAAAGAAATAATAATAGTTGAAACAGAGGAAGAAGAGAGCATCCTCCACCCCTTTAAAAAAAAGTTAAAAGGCAGAAAAAAAAAGTTTCCACAAGTTCCTTCTCACACATTAAAAAAAAAAGTAATTTTCACTGGAGGTACTTGTCAATCTGTTGAATTGTGCATGCTCATCAACTACATACAGCAAAGGACTTAATTTCGTATCCGTGTCCCCTTCCATGAATTAAAATTAAGAGTAGAAGCAGGAAAAATAATACTTAGAAGTCAGTTTGCCGGTTATAAAACTCTGAAACCTGCACAAAAGGCCCCAAAACAAGGATCATCAGATTGTTTAATAAAGGTGTTAGTTGATTGAATATAAGCTTTTGAGCAAACAGCAAGGTTCTCACCAGCTCAGCTGACTTACGATTGGTTTTGCCAGAACAGGCATCTGTCAACTGGTCCCACGCTTGAGCAAGTCTACATCACTGCATAAGGTGACACAAACTTGAGAGAAACAGAGAAATGGGAGGTCATTTAGGAGAAAAAGCACTTAAAAAGATAATATTCTCCTTTGTTTTTGTTTGTTTTTATTAAATGAAAAATAAATATTCTAGTGCAAAAAAAATTTGATCATTTTGAGTAGGCGATTATTTCTTGGACTAGCTTATGTATAATCTCTCTGGTCCATAGGCTGCATGCCACTGATATATATATATATATATATATATATATATATATATATATATGTATGTATTTATCAAATATTTATCTATAAAGAAAGTCAAATGTATACCAAAATTTCGACTAAATCTAAAAATATGCTTTAACGAATATCTTGGTTCAAAAGTTAACAAGTCATGTTGACTTGAGACAACATTGTGGGGTTACACTATTTTTATCATATGAACTCTCCCCCTATCCCACTAAAACCGAGATAACAACCAAGCACACTGCTAAAGTCAAAAAATATCAAATATAATCATGCATATATATAAATATATATAATATGTGTGTGTATACTGTATCTGTATGTAAAGAGAAAGACATTGAGAATGGCCCCCTCTGAAGAGTTGTGCTGAACTTACCACTGCGTGCAACTCTGTGATACGTTCTATATTCGTCTTGACAATCTATTTATCCCCAACCAGTGATATCTCATAGGTTTTCTAGCAACACCCAAACATATTTGGAACATAAGAACTACAAAAATACCAAAAATTGCAACTTTTATATGAAATAATTATGTTATGTGATAAAGAAAGTACCAAAATGAGCTAATTTCTATTGCTATTTAGTTTATAAACTGATATCTGTTAATGGGACTAAAAATTTTCCAAAAATATGTAGTTATACCACACAATAGCTCTTTTTTACCATACTCTGAACAAACATATATGCAAAACAATATTTGACAACAAGTTTGACTGAATAGTATAGGTGTTATATAATATTGATATTAGAATTTGGTGCATATATTCAGATACCAGCATGTATCTGTACAAATTCGGAAGCAATCTGTACAAATTCGGATTTTCGTACAAATTAGGGAAGCAATAATTGTGTATAGAGTTGGATACTTTTCAATGAAAGTTTTTTTCCTATAGTTGATGCTAAATTAGGCATATACGTAATATATTTATATGTTTGTTAACTGAAAAAGTATCATTTATATCCTTTAGTGAAGTTCAAGATAGAGTTATGCTCACAGGCCGACATATGGTCAGAGATGTGTCATGTAAAAACTGTGAAGCCAAACTTGGATGGATTTATGAATTTGCAACTGAAGAAAACCAGCGCTATAAAGAAGGAAGAGTTATCCTAGAGCGAGCTTTAGTAACTGAAAGTGATGGTGTTGATGACTATGTTGCTAATCACTGAAGTGAAATTGCTTTACTTCCCTAAACCAAAATACTCTTAACTTATTCTTTATACACTTGTTTTTTTTTCTATCATTATATATATATATATATATATATATATATATATATATATATATATATATATATATATATATATACACAGTCCAGTCACATTAATGTGACCACCACGTACTTTCGACTTCGACGTTAAATAACCAATCACAGAAGGCACTTGATAGAACAGTGCAGTTGAAGGTATATAAAGGGTATGTGAGGGCTTTGGAAAACATTTCTATCGTTGGCGTAAAGCAAAAACGAAGAGATTTATACGACGTACAAAAGGGCTTGATGATTGTCTTTCAGGCCAAGGGTGGAAGCATTTCTGAAATGGCTGAGTTTTTGAGCTATTTGCTTGAGGTCGTGGTAAAAGTGTACCATGTATGGCAAAATGGGACTGTCCAAAATCTGCGACATGGAAAATGTGGTGCCCCAGGAGCCATAGATGACATAGGCGAAATACTTCTGCGGAGATGTGTTCGGGTTAATAGACGGACTACCGTTGAGCAACTGACCCCCCAGATGAACCAAGGGACTACCAGCATCGTCTCCCAAACTAATGTTTAGCGGACGTTGCTGCGCCTGGGCTCCCGAAGCAGAAGCTTGGTTCATGCACCTATGCTGACTACTGTCCATCGACAACGAACCCTGGAATTTACACGCCAGTTCCGCAGCTGGACGTCCATTGAGTTGCGACAGGTAGCATTTTTTGTTGAATCAAGTTTAGTGCTCCATCAGGCCGATGGAAGTTGGCGTATGAGGTGTGAAACCCCTGAAGCCAAACATCCTGCAGCATTGCCGGAACGGTCCAAGATGGAGGCGGGAGCATTATGGTCTATGGAATGTTTTCCTCGCATTATCTGGGTTCACTCATCATTGTGGAAGACCCGATGAATCAATACAAGTATTAGAGACGAGTTCGGGCTCACTTTTGAAAGCCCGAGCCCTAGAATTTTTAATCCGAGCCCGCCCGAGCCCGAGTGATATTGTCTTGTTTTGAGCCCGACCCGGTCCGAGCCCGAGTGTATCAAACATCAATATATGTATTTTTAATTTCCACTTGATATGCACTGCTATATGGTTTATCGTAATAGCAATTGCAAATATATTATAAGTGGGTGCTATCTTTTTGAATTATTATTATTATTATTATTTTAATTTTTTTTCCGATGTGCGAAAGCTGAGAAACGATATATGGGAGTGGAAGATAAGGTGATAGATGTCATTTCTCTGAAACTCTTCCTGAACAAAGCAATTCTGCCACTAAGAAAAACTGTTCTCACGCTCTTTAAGTACCCAATATTTTATTCCGCGAACGTTGTATTTGTATAAAAACTGACTATCTTAATATGAGATCGAGCCCGAGCCCGAAAGTTGCTTGAAGTTGAAGGGCCCGAGCCCGTCTCGGGCTCGGGCCGAGCCCGGCTCATCTCTAACAAGTATGCATCTGTCCTTGTCTACCATGTCTACCCCTATATGCGCATCGTTTTCTCTCAGGATGATGGCATCCATCAACAGGACAATGCGAAGTGTCATACAGCTTCCAATGCACATGCGTAACTCGAAGAGCACCAAGATGAGCGTACCCTTCTTCTCTGGCCAGCAAACTCTCCTGACTTAGTCCCAATTGAGAATATATGGGACCATCTCGATTGGGTTATTCGCGCCATGGATCCTCACCCGTCTAATCTAGCACAGCTGTCCACGGCATTGGAGTCTACATGTGGCTCAAACTATCAGTGAACACCTTCATGGTCCTAACAAAGTCTCTTCATGCACGTCTCGTAGCAGTTCGCTCTGCGAAAAGTGGTTATTCTGGCTTTTGATAGGTGGTCACATTAATGTGATAATGTGACTGGAGTGTGTATATATATTATATTATATTATATATATAATATATATTATATATATATATATTATATGTGTATATATATATATATATGTGTATATATATATATATATATATATATATGTGTATATATATATATATATATATATATATGTGTATATATATATATATATATATATATATGTGTATTATATATATATATATATATATATGTGTATATATATATATATATATATATATATATATATATATATATATATATATATATTATTATTATTATTATTTTAACATGTACTATAAAAGTGTTATTTTTATGTTTCAGGGATACTCTTCTTTTGCTATTTGAAGTTAATGTTGTTTATGAAATGTTTATTTGACATATTTTGAGCTAATATTTATTAAAGCTATGTAAATAAAAGTATTTAAGTTATGATGGATTGTAGTTAAGATGTTTGAAAAAAATGTTGTGTTATTAACTACTAAGTAGTAGACATCATGAAGAGATTTATTATTATTATTATAGTTTAATATAAATAATGTTTTCTATTTGTTTTATGAACGCTTATGGTTGTTTTATGTGTATTGAAATTAAATTAAAAATGTCTTAAATACATCTGATTGCAACTATTGCAATACTTAAATATCCTGAAAGCCAAATTATTGTGACCATTTTTGCAATTAATGGCATATGAATACCTATTTTGGAAGTATTAATATTTGAAATGAAAGCTAGAACTAATTCCATTGGAGGCTTTCTTAGCTGTGATGTTCTGTGATAGCAAATGCCCTATCATTGCATGTTGAGCTCATTTGAAACGTCATTTGCAGTATATTGTGTAGTGAGAAATAGTCTGGAGGTAGAAATTTCAAGTTTTAAACAAATTTCCTCCAATTTTCTTGAAATGAATATTTTGCAGCCATTTCTTACTGTACTTCCTACAGTATAACTATCAAGTTTTGCATCAAATGTACTATGTTTGTTAGGGGACTGTGGGATGTAAACCTGCATAAAACATCAGCAAACATTTTTGTTTAAGCAGAATTTCAAGTGGTTTTTCTTCCAAATTGATTGTAAAAACCAGAACTTATTTCATTAAATGTGAATACTTTTTTTTGTTAAAGAGAGAAATGAGATTTAAGAACTGAATTTATACCAAAAACTGCAGTTTATTCACTGTTACATAACTTGTGTCACTGAAATGTTGAAGACAAATTAGTCATTTGATTGAATTTTATGTAAAGAAGGTTTTTGAAAGACAAAGCAAAAATTTACAAATACGTATGTTTTATTTTTTATTTTAATACTCTCCAAATTATTTTATAATGTTGAGTGAATTATGTTAAATGTGAAAAAGGAAGGAAAAATTAAGATTAAAAAAAGCATATACAGTGGCTAATCGATTTAAGAAAACTATCATTTACGCAATGGAAATTATTTTTCTTATATCTACATTGATAATAGAGGGTGGTGTAGGATACTGTCCCCTCTCACAGAAATTTAATCCAGCCAAATATTTTCAGAAAGAAATTTCACTACACTTTAAAGTTAAAAACATTGAGATATATTTAATCTTAATGTGACTATAGACACATTATTGCTTAATTTGTTTGTTATTTTTCGTTTCAAATACCACTCGGGTGTCTGATCCTGAGTAGATAATATCCACTTGATTTAAGGTAGGATAGGTACGGTTTCCGTTTTTACGAGCACCATTAAGGTGGAAGACTATTTTATCTCAACACACATGCCATAAGTACCCATTTATAGGGTAGATATCCATTCATAACACACTTTCAGACACAGAAAGAAATATGACTGGAGAGAGAGAGAAAGAAAGTTCGCCCATGCCCAAGCCAGGATTCAAACCCGGTGCCACCACATCATGGTCAGACGTCTCTGACCACTAGACAAGGTGGCCGACATTGCCTAATCTGAATTGCAATACTTGAAAGCTGGAACTTGATATTGGTTCCTTCATTTTTTGTGAATCTCTCTGAATGATAAATTCTGTATATGTCTTCTGGTGACCGTGACAGCCCTAAAAATCATGTGTATCTCTTCACGGCACAGTTCCATTTTGAGCTCTAAAGGGTCTCTCTCTACTACAGCTCAACATGGATGTAATATCTGAAGAATGGACTTCTCCCAAATTAATAGAATTGTTTTAACTGCTTGGAATGCTACTATAAACATTTACTAACCATTCTGCTGAGGAAACCTTCTCAGAAAATATCAATTTTGAAGGCAGTTTAAAAATTTCCTTGTGTGTTTCTGTAGATTAGAGTTGAAGAAGTTTTGCAAGTAATTTTGTTATGCCATGTATTGAAATACATTTAATTACTACCTTCAAGATTCCCCGATATTTTCCTGTCAACTTGCTCATACTTACTAACTTGTACAAATTAGGCTTAAAACTTGCACATTTTACTTGTTTTTTACTCTTTAACGCTTTAGGTTCAATATTTTATGCCTTTCCAAATCTAATTAGATTTCCGTCTCTGTAAAAGTCTCTCGTTTTGGTTTACTGTCTGATTCTACCACATGAATGATAATTTTGTGCCTACTGTTATTTAAATTTTTCTGATTTCTCATACCCTGCAGCATTTTGCTATATCCTCTGGGGAATTCCAACCTAGTTACATCCGAGTTGAATTAACCTAGATTATTATTTTTTTTTTCTTCTGAAATTGATTAAAGACGTTTCAAATGGCAATTGAATATTGAAGCTTAATTATTTATTAAGTAAAATTATGCATAGGTCGGGAAATGTGAGTTACTTAAATGTAGAATTTTTTTCATTGTTTTTAAACTTTTTTAAAATTTTGGTAATCACATCAGTTTATTTAAATATTAAATATTTTATATAGCCTTTTTATAACCCTTTGTACATGCATATTTTTACATAATTGTTAATTTTGTGTGTTCATAATTACTAAGTCTTAATCGAATCAAATAGTGGTGTTGGTGTTACAAGACAGTTTTACTGATGCCCAAATTTCTATAAATTGACAAGTATGAGGATTTTTTTTTTTTTTTTTTGCAATGAATATTTCTATGTCTTTTTCTTCATGGGCAGTAATAATAGATTATTTGATTTAACATATTTGTTGCCATTTCATTCAGTTTAATAAGACTCCCATCTCTTGTTTTGCATTTTTATCTAAAATATATTTCTCCTTACTTTTTATAATTGTTTTATTTCATTTTATTTTTTTCCTCCCTTGCAAAAAAAAAAAAAAATATATGTAGACATAATCTGAAATTGTAGATATTACTCCCTAATACTGGGGCGGGGGGGGGGGATCCCAAATTTATCATTTTTATCTCTACAGTTTTAAGAATTTTATTTCATTTGATAGGTTACGTAAATTGTTTTTGTGGTGCTAAGCAAGATTGAAATGCTGTAATTAAAGTAATAGCTCATTTGATTTTTGACACTATTAGTAAATGTTATATATGAATAGTTCTGCTCTTGAAAAAAAAAGAACAAGCGAGAGTAGCTCATTTTAATTTGTTTTTGTTTTTCCATTGTAGTCAAAATTTAGAGCAGGTGTTTTCAAATCATCTAAAAACTTGACTGTCTGTTAAATAAATTTTTTGTTATGTTTTTTTAAAAAAGTAATAGTTTTATAATTATACTAAGGAGTTGCTAGTTATCCTAATATCATGATAGAAGGTATTTTCTTCTCATTTGTCCTGGTTCATAAAAATTACTTCTTTTCTTTTACTGATTATTTTTCTTTTTTATTTAGAATGAAAGAGTGCTGATAAATTTCTTGAACCGAAAAGACAAAATTGTTTGTGCCTGCACTAATTTTTGATTTTGCAAAACTTTTTACTTAGTATGTTGTTCAAACAAACCAAAATGTTTGCTCCGCAATTGTGATTTACTTCCTGAAAAAAAATTCGTCATATGAATAGTACCCCCCCCCCCCACACCTTTTTTAACCAAATTCTCCCCATGAACACCCATTGTAACACTTGAAATTTCTTGTCACTGAAAACAAATTATTTATATAAGTTTGCCATTTGTGCATCATTTGTATTTCCACTTTTAAAACATCCAACAAATAAATTCAAGAAGAGAAAATTATGCATTAAAAAAAACAAGCAATTAATATGCCAGCATTTTGGTTTTTATTTTGCTTAAGATAACCTATCCTGTTTAAGATTTCTATTACATCCTGTAAATATTTAAATTATTATTCAAAAGTTAATAGGCATTTTAATATCTCGTCTTTTAAATGAACTTATTTTTTTATTTATATTAATATATCATATTCATGCGTTTTAAATAAATTTTGACGCAAACAAAAGTTGCAATTAGTTTAATGTATGTGTGATACTGAGCAGTGATTATCGGTGTAATGGTAACCCGTATTACTAAGCTGAATGTTTAAAAGAGTCAAGTAAGATATGTATGTAGCCAGTGTTAGAAATAAGCAAATTAGTCGCATTTTGCCACCAAAAATTTTGATTTGGCTCCTAGACTTCTAACCTTGGACTTCAAATTTGACGCTTGTAACTCGAACAAAAGTGGAACTTTTCTTACTTATTTTTTTGCACAAATGATGTTCTGCATTATTTGCTTGTGATGCTTATACTAATGATAGTTCATATGAGCGAAAATGTGTTTAAACTTAAGAAGTTCACTGTTTAATTTTAAATAAACCTGATCCTTTCATCTCTTCAAGAACTTGGACACACTGCTATGTAATAAATTTGCTTCCAGAGTTCAAAAAGACTGGCAATTGACCCCCTAAATGATGGGCCTGTGTCAGAATAAGAATTATTATCAGGGGAAATTCAGAATACTTTATTGCTCAAAGTCCTTTCATAAAAATGTTTAATGGTACAACTGATAGATTTTGAAATTTTAAATGCTAAAAATGTATTTATTTTTTTGCTTTTGGCTTTAATTGCTTATAACTCATGAGTTATATATTTCCTAATTTCAAATAACTGAATTGAGTTTCAAAATTAAAGCTTGGATACGAAATAAATAAATAAAACAGATTGTAAATCTTTTCTCAAATGAGCCCTTCAAGAATTTAAAAAAAAAAAAATAGATATAATCATCTTTTTTGTTTGGTTATGAAATTGTAGTGATGGGCAGGCATTTTTATTTTTTACAAAAATAGTAGTTGCAACAATAGTAGTTGTAACAATAGTAAGAAGAAAAAAATGTATAAAAATGCCAATTATGAAAATACCACTGACGGGAAAAAAATTTATTGCACTTTCTGTAGGTTTACTGCAGCCATTTATTACTAGTTCACTGCACTCTTAAAAATGGAATCATTGCTTAGATGCAACATTGAAGTTTGGAATAATTTCTGTATGCTGTAAAAAATATGTCCAAAGACATGAACTTGATACTTTTTTAACTTGTACTATCATATTAAAATATTATTTCACGAATAATTTAAGATGTGCTTAACTGTCTAAAACAGTATTTTTCCAAGTAGTTTTTGAATGTCATTTTGGAAGTTACAGTTAATTGTAGTGTTCTAAACGCAGAACACGAGTTTTGAGTGTTCTAAATCTAAATAATTATAAAAAAAAGGTAAAATCACTCTTTTTCAAGAGGTTATTCAAACACAGGCAACTTGTATAAAAAATGGTTTATCTCGTAATAAATAAAAAACATACAATTTTTACTCAAAAACTTCATTGGATATTTCACCCACCTCTCATAAGTGTTATGGCTCTGTTCACTCCTGGAAGAATCATATGGGGAGAAATGAAAATCCCAAAAGCACTCATGAAAGCTATAACTGTGATTTTGTGCTGATGTCAAAGCAGTCTCTTCTTTATTGTTATGATTGTTTTTTAAATACTTTCCTTGAATGTTTGAAAGACATTTATTCTGGATTCCAACGTTGAAAAATCTTTTTGAAGAAAATGGATTTTTTTTTTTTTTTTTTTTGTAGAGTTCCACCAAAATGTTGAAGAAGACTTCAACATTTTCTTTCTTGGGAGGTTAGCCTTCTCATAAACTCTCTTTTGGTCCACTCTTTCAAGCAATTTCTCATTATTTCCCGAAATAAATACACAACTGGAATTTAGTAAAAGTTCATAAAGAAAGTAAATAAGTAGTGAATTGAAAATAGGTATCACAAACAAAATTACAATTACATGCATCATCCTTGCCTCACAATATGGAACACACTTACCCCACCATACTTTTAAGAATGGAAAGGGGCAAGTGGGATCCCTCATATATAATCTAGACACTTTATTTACTTAAAATATATCATGTATGTTATTAGAAACTAATATTTTTTGGAGCAACTGCTTGACACATTATCATAAGAAACAAAACTTTAAATACTCAGTCTTCACATTAAAGCTCCTCCCAAGGCATATCAATTGTCACTAATTGTGATTTATCTAAGTAAGCCAATGCTAATCCCTATGTATTGAAATTTTCATTAGACATTTACCTATTTTTATTAGACATTTAATGTATGGCAGAAGTCTCTTCAGTTCAGCATTCACATAATCCTTGGAGGACACTCACCCTACCTTACCTTGTCACGAAATTGTTTTCTTCAAAAATAGATTTAGTGTCAATAAGCAATTGTTTCAACAGAAAATAACTGTAATATCTGAATATAATGTTAAATAAATGAAGATCATGTTAAATTGAGAAGGAGTTGATAAAGTAGGAGAGCATACTTTTTTTTTTTTTTTTGTATGAATGAAGGTTTAATTACAGCTAAATTAAGAAAAAAAAAGTCAATATTCTCAATACAGTTATTCGATTCAGGCGAAAGTTTTAGTAGAATTATAAACTCTTCACAAAAAATAAAAGTGGCTTGAGCCTGTGAGAGCATTGGTGGTGTGCGTCAATCAAACAATATTTTGAGTAGTAGAACAATTTGTAAAACAGCAGTCAAAAACTTTGTACTATGAAATGAGTAAAAATAGACAATGTAGTACAAACATATGCCTTAAAAAGAGTTTAAAACTATGCAAACAGCTGTTTCAGGGCTATAAAATGCAAGCCCCATCATCAGTGCATAAAAATACAAAGAAAAAGACAGGTGCAGATGCCAAAGACTGTTAAGTGAACCTATTGTGACTATCCTATCAAGTGAACAATTTGTTTACCACTTTTACACAAAACACTTCTGCTAACAAACTTATCAATTCCATTTTACAATTAGTGTTTATTAGCAGATGGTAGAATCTAGACATACAAAACTTTTTCATGAAGTAGAAAAAAGTTAAACTAATTTCTGATGTTGTAAGTACATATTTTAAAAAAAGAAAAGATTTTAACCACTTTTGCTCTCAACTGCTCGATTATTCAGTTTACTTCAGGGGCTGAGGCAATTTGTACCTATTACCTGAGTATTTAAATATATTTTTAATGCATTAGTTTAAAACGAGAGTTAAATCATTTATGATTAGTTGATTTGTAAGAAAATGAAACAAATTCTGTCAAGCAATAATTTACACTTTTGTCGTCTTGTGAAAATCATGAACAAAAGCTTTGTTTGCATTTTGAGATTCATTTTATACTTTTCAGCAATACATAAGTTGGCAGCATTCATGTCAATTCTTAAAGTTATGATTGGAGGTCTTCCCTTATGTGCCTCTCTTACTGATATGCCTTTTTCTTGCAGGCACATTAGTGAGAGCTTACTAAAATATTTCTTCAACCTATGCTGTTTTCTAAAACATAATCACTTCAAGAGAAATACAGAATTAAGACTCTAAGAAAAGCATTATATACTCTTTTTTGTTTTTAGAATGCCTATGGATTTGAAATTTCAATGTAAATTATAATGTCTTGGAGTTTTTTTTTTTTGTACGTATAACTGAGTAATGTGTACAGAAACCATTATGTAACCATTGTTCAGTACATTGTAGCAATACTCATAATTATCTAACATAAGATTATTTATGTAAAATGGATCTTTAAACATGTATTAAATTGGCAAAATTTCAGATAGTAAAGCATTGTGTATTACATGAGCTATAAATTCTTCATATTCATGAATGTATTAGTATCATGGGTAAACTTTTGGCAGTTCTCCTGTGTAAAATAAAATACCTTTAACATTTTAAATTATGTATGTGCTAGGATCTACTGTGTATGATTCCAAAGCATAGTTTAACATATAAAGGTTTTACTATCATAAAATTAATTATTCTTGTATGCATTTGTTACACAAAACTACATATATGTTACTTCAATTTTTGTAATTCATGCATCGAACTAAATGTAGAAACTGAAAAAAAAGCTACTTCATAATTTTTATATTGATATTTGTATGTATGTCTGTGTTTTAAATTAAAAGAACTATCATACTTATTTCTTTTGTTGCATTTTTTTTCGTATAAAATTAGAACTTATTCCAGGAGGGATTTCGTAACGATTAAATGGAAGGGTTTCAGGATCAAATCTAGAAAATCGGATAGTTGAATTTTTTTGTAATGATTTTCAGGATGTATTCTTTGTATAAAACTATTATACATGGTCTTCCTGTTTAACCTACCTTTTAGGGGAAATATAGAGGCTAACGGTAGTATAGCGGCTTCAGTAGAAGGACAACCTATCATTCTACTGAAATGGCGGTATCTTTCAATCTCATTTTCTGCATGGACCTTAAAACTTTGGACTCCAATATTTCTTTGAGTTTTAATCACAAATATTTCAAATTTTTTGCTTTGGAATTACTTATGAAATTAGAAATTTTTTCTCTAAACATACGTTGGGGGATCTGAAGTACGTATAAAAAGTTAGATTTTATATGTTTTAACTTTTTTCCCGCTTTTAACTTTTAAGCTCATTTTGAGAAGTTTTGCAATTGAAAGTATGCATCTATAACCAACAGTTGCAGAAATGAACGTCTTGTAGTTTAAACGGGAACGCCCTGTATATGTGTATTTTTATAGGCGTAATTTGGCCTCGAAAAGTGGGGGGGGGGGCAAACTTTTTGTAAGGGTTTCCTTTTTTCAATTAAAATAATGCAAAATGTACTTTTTCAAAAAAAAAAAAAAAAAGATAATAATAATCATAATAAAAATAAATAAATAAACAAATAGTAATAATAATAATAATCATGATGATGATGATAATAAAATCAAAAAATTGAAAAACTTTTTACGAAATGTATATGTTAAATGTTTTAAAAACAGAACAAGGCAACAGAGACGAGAAGAGTACATCTTACTCTCTGTTACTGAGAGTACATCTTAAAGAAAACCTACAGAGGGATTAGTTGCTAAAATTTCACATGTGAAATAGGCATTGTTCATTCATTCGGTCAACTTCTGGAAGTACATTTACTAATCTTAATGAATTCAGGAAACATAAATTAGTAAAAGCGATATTGATGTAACCATTGTTCGGAGCAAAATGGTCTTATTAGCAATGATAACATTTGGAAGAAAAATTCTTTCACAAGGATTTAAAACCAACATCTTTAATGTGTTAAAGCTGAATCAATTAAGATTCAAAAAAATTGGAAAGCTGGGTGATAAACATAGAATGTGAAATGACTCGTCGAATCGAAACTGTATTTCAACCAATAAAATTTATTGCACTGAAAAACTCATGTTTGGCAACAACCATTCCGTATAGTACTAAACTAAAAATTTATTCTTTTCTTTTTTTTTTCAACAGGTAGGTCTCGAAATCTTATCGATTTCTAAAATCAATCTCAGTTCTTACTGGTTTTTTAATCCATGCTATACAAAAAATCTCTGCTCTAAGAATCAAATTTACATACACTGAGTCATATTGTGCGCAACAAGTCAGGAATATCAAAAGCTATAAAATAAAATGTGTAATCAAAAGTAACATTTATTACCGAACAGCAAAAAGGAAATAAAAATTAGTTTAAATTTACAAATTAAATATATAAACCACGAAAACAAGTATAAATCTGACAAAAAAAAAACATATTCAAATAAGTACTAATGAAGGGTAAGGCGCCTTCCTTTCATCTCTGCCTTTGAAGAAAAATGCATTGATGACAGCATCTTTATCTATTATAATGTCCTTTTCAATGTTCAATAACGCAAGGTCAGATAATCTTTCTTGCCCTGTTGTGCAGCGCAGATACGTTTTGAGTCTTTTTAATGAAGAAAAGCTTCTTTCACATGATGCGGTGTTCATTGGTATGCATAAGAAAGTTTTATACAATGTATGAAGACTTATAAATCCATTTCTTATATCGTGTTGCTTAATGTATTTAATTTTATTTTCCATTCAAGTTATCCGTCTCTGTTGAGCTTTTAAATATGCGATTAAAAATTTTAACTTCAGCTTTGATTTCTTCCAAATTTAAACCGTACAAATTGGAAATTAGTTCCAAACTTTAGATTTTAGGTTCATTTTCTGTCAAGACATCTGAAAACGCCACAAGGATGTCGAGGTCGTTTTCTTTGAATCTTTGCTCAATTTCATTAATAATTACATCTAAAACTTTAAAGTAATTTTCGATTCTATAGTGGTCTTTCGGAGTAGTTGTAGATTGTTTATCTCCGCCTCCTAATATCTGGGGCACACACTTGTGTCTTTGAATGTGAGGAGGTTTAAATCCCATAGCTGCAGAAAGATCGGAAGTAGTTTTCCACAAATTTTCAAACTCTTGATCTGTTCTAAGATTTTTTAAGATACTCTTTGTTTCCTTGACCATTTTTAATACGTTGTTATAATTTATTTTTGGTGACTGTAAATATTTAGACAAAATGTTAAGAGATAAAAGTAGAAAGACTTACCTATATTTGTTAGAGATCTATTATCTTCTACTTCGCAACTTTTTATCTTTGCCAAACTTGGAGGAAACTGGAGATGGATCTTCTGACACTGCAACTCTAAACTCTAGTATTGACTAGTGGCTTGACGTGCCATATACCCTTGTAGAACCGAATCAACAAGTGGACTCTTTTTTCAATCAAAATTCAAAATTAGTTTCATCAGCGAATCCTAACAGGGGCTCCAGGTGTAAGCGTGCATCGTTTTAAGGACAATTTTTTCGATTGGTGGGATATACTCGTATGTTGCTGTGAAAGTGACTCAGATAGACTAGACATTCTATTTGCTAATTAACCGGAGACAGATAGTCTGTACACGCCTCCTAGTTCTGCGGTATACCACACACATGCATAGTAAAGCAATAAAAATTAACTTAAGGAATAATCCGACAACCGACAAAGGCAATCCGACAACACGCGTACATATTGTGAAGCGATAAATAAAGTACTAAAGGTTACCGGATTACCTATAGAAATAACCCGACAAAGGTAATCCGACGAAGTCAAGTCGCTGTACCTTTCCATTCATGAGAAATTTTTGTTGTCTGAGGCGTCCAGTTATTCATAACTTGAGTGAAAAAATCGTGGGAAAGAGTTAGATATTCCCATACGCCTTCCATGGTGGTCTGATCCAGATCTTAGTCTGATCCATATAAAAGTGGAAGAAACTAACAATAGCCAATAGCTTCCATAAATAATGACAGATGTTAAAGAACACTATCTTAACTCTTTATACTAAGATAAGCTTCAAGTCCTTCTCACAACTTTAAAGGGACTGACTTCCACGAAACCATCAAGGATCCAAGGCACCGTCAAAACTGAAAGATTACTTTGAGCGTCAACTCGGGAGCCGGCTCTCAAGGGAATTATGCCCACCGTAGGTCAGCTTAAACTGTAGGATCAATGGAATCAGAACTGTGTTCCGGGCTTCGGCTACGTCTAAATATACAGCGGATAGTCAGTGTAGGAATTGAAAAAAAAAGGAAGTAAAAACAGAGAGAGGGCTAATCTGAATCAGAGTCGAGGGGAGAGGGGGGGGGACTGTACTGTAACATTTATTTTAAAAAATGTCATGTAAATGTTTCTTTAAAAAATAATGAAAAGAAAAACATCAATTAAGTTTGCCAAACAACTTTCAAGTATCAGCTACAAGTATTGTTTTATTATGCAATTTTATCATCTTTTTTCGTTCAAATTGCTTTTTTCAAAGACACCTTAAGCAACGTAAATTAAACAGATTTTGACCTTTCAGAGTCCCTTGTTTGACCATGTGTGTCTAGGGAGGTCTTATGGATAAAATCAGACCTTATTTATTGCTTAAGCAGTTTCCGAGGAAAAGGGGGTGGGGGCTCGCTATCAGGAAGAGAGGTTGCTTCCTTGTACCGAGACTGTCTCTGTGTCCCGTGTTTCCCTACAATGGTTACATTTAGGAAATTACATTTTTTTCTCGTTTGAAAATAAGGTATGCATCATTTGACAAACAATTAAAGTTTTTTTCACTTAAAAACTAGGGGGGCAAAATAATAACTCTGCCAATGGACCAAAAAAAGTAGGGGGGCACTTGCCCCCCTATGCCTTCCCCAGATTGCGCCACTGTGTATTTTTATATTTGTCAGGAAATAAGGTAATAATAATGATCTTAAAGCTTGGGAAGTTTTTTAAGAAAAACTTCCCAGCTTACGTTAGCCAATACTTTTTGCACCAAGAGTGAATCAAAAGAAACTGACAATTATTTTGTGTTCTTACATCAACACTAATTGTCAGGGCATCAATGCGTTGACTTTTGCCACAAGTCATTTAAAATAGTTCAAAAAAAAAAAAAATATTTTTCTGCAACTTTGACGACCAATATCTTTTTCCCCAACATTGAAACACAAAATAATTATATATTTCAGCAAATGCATGCTGAAGATTAATACCTGAAGGAATAAGATGTCTGTGTTTCACTTTTGACCAACCAAAATATTTGACTAGAATGTTTCGGAAATCTCAAATTGTATGATTTCCGATGTCATTCACTGTTTGCACCCTGAGTATAAAATTAGCTTTAGAGAAATCTTTAATCATATCAAAAACACAAATAAAAAATCAATGACAATTAGTGAAAGTACAAACATTTTAGTAATGCGTAAAAACAAAAAAGAGAAATTTTGCATAAAAGATCCGTAAGATTTATTAAAAAAAGACGGCTAATTAGCTTACCTCCCAGTGGCATAGGGGACTTTGGTTTCTGGGGAGGGGGGGGGGTTCGGTAACCCCTCATTTTTTTCACTTTATATATGTATACACACACACACACACACACACACACATATATATATATATATATATATATATATATATATATATGTATATATACTATATACACTGCTCGACATTGAAAATGCAACACCAAGAAGGAGTGGTCAGAAATTCATGCAAATTTTACCGTAGACGCACGTCACTGAGTTATGCAAATGATATGAAATGCGCAGCGCTCCGACGCACGTGAAGTAAGTGTTAGACAAATGCATTAGTTAATCTCACTCCTTACCTTAATTTTATCTTGTTTCGTTTAAAGAACTAAACTTGTATCAAACATTGCTTATGTAACTCCTACTGTCAACTGACTTGAGTGCATCGTTTGGAACTTGGATTCCCGTGCACGTGTAGTAGGCGGGGCTAGTTCGTGACGCACCAGCGGTGTTGTCTCGTCATGTGCCAGCAGAACCAATCGGTGATGACACGTGTGTAGGGCGTTGCTGTGTGTCACGTGTTTTACGTCGTTTCTATATGCAAATGTAGCAGGGTATAAAATTGAAGATTTGACTTTCGATCTTCACTTGCTTTTTCGATCGGCCACATTGCGTGTGTCGCATTTTTGAGTTTGTTTCCCCGCTGGAAAGGGGTAAACTCTTTTACTTTTTCGGAGCAATGCTCATTTTTATAATGTTTAAAAATCAACTTTAAAGTTTACCGGTGATATTTTCCCGGATGTTAGGTCATAATTAAATGCTTTACTAGTTAAATTGATCGTTGGTCATCGCTTCAAAACTTCGTTGATGTTTATGGGAAAATAAAGATAAGTTTTGTTTTTTAAAATGAACTTAGTCATCCTTTAGTATCATTAACTCTGCTGTTAATTATAAGAAATGGGTTTATCCCATTATCAAGGGTTATGGGCATTGTTCTAACAGCCATGTTCCCACTACGGCCCCACAAGCCCGAAGTTGAGAAGACGTCTTTGCCCCGATGCTGGTGATAGCATCCGACGGGGGGGCCAACATTCGATTTATTTTTTTCTGGAACCATCTTTCTGCAATCAACTAAGATAGTATAACGATGGCTTTTTCAACGATAAGCGTGGAAAAATTAAAAGAAGATAATTATCCTGAATGGTCATCGGACATGATGTACCTACTGATGGAGAGAAACCTGTGGACGATCGTCAATGGAAAAGAAAAGGCTCCGACAATCACGGCCAAAGAAGGAGAAGAAAAGGATATCAAGGAATATGATAAAAGAAAACGATCTGCCCTCTCTCTAATATATCTTCACATCGATTCCAAGTACAGAAAACTGATGGGGAAAACAGAAGATCCAGCTGAAGCATGGACACTTTTGAAGAATCACTATATACCTCATAACAGGTGCATGGAAATGCATACCTTCACAGAATTTATGTCCTGCAGAAGGGAAGAAAATGAGAAGATCAATTTGTTTGCAGCTCGTCTAAAAGACATATTTGAAAGGATCATCGCCTTCGATGAGAAGGGAATATCCGAAAAATTCCTATGTTATCAACTACTTCTACACCTGCCCGACAAATTTGACATGGTTTGCCAGAATATTTTGAGACAAAAAGATGAAGACTTCAAGTATGAGAAGATCGTGAGCGATCTCGTGGCTGAAGAAAACCGGCTTCTCCTGAAAGAAAAGGATACCGAAGAAATTGTAGCCAAGTCCTCCTTTGTGAAAAGCAAGAAACATTGGAAGAAGAGAGTGAAATGTCATTTCTGCGGAAAGCCGGGTCATCTTAAAAGGAATTGCTGGTCGTGGAAAAGTGACCAAGGTATCCAGAGCAAAGAAGAAGATTCATCCAGGAATAGCAGCCCATCACGATTTCAACAACACCAGCGAGGAAGATCCGACTGGAAGTCTCCGAGAAACAACGAGAAGAGGTCCGGATCGCTTTCTACAGAACGTTGTAAGTACTTTTGTTCCTTTATTTGTGAGGCTAATCTAGTGAACTTTAAGGATGATAACCTTTGGTTTTACGACACGGCAGCAAGTAATCACTTTATCAAGGACAAAAGAGATATCATAAATTTTGTACCATTAAAGGATAAAGAGTTGGCTGTAGCAGTCCAAGGAAAGAAATTCCCGATTGAGGGGAAAGGACAGGTTCTACTAAAATTTAATAATTACAAAATTTTGCTGGAAGATGTAATGTACTCACCTAATCTAAGAAGAAATTTATTGTCAGGTCCAAAATTTGATATGGGGGGTGCAACTATTAAGGGAGGTAAAGGTGTAATAGAAATTTCAGGAAGAAAAGGTACTATAATAGCTAAACTCAAAAATGGAGTCTATGTAGTAAAACCTGATAAATCTAGTCAAAGTTCAAGCATTAATTGTCAAAATATTAATCCTACGTGTCAGAAAAATTCTAGTCATTTTGTAAAAATTGAAACTTCTAATACAGAAATTCCCAAAGTAGAAAAACTTGAGAATTGGCACAAGAAATTTGCTCACGTTAATACGGAAAGTATTAAAAGAACATGTGATTTGCAAAGTGTTAGGGGAATGCCTAATCTTAAAAATGCCAAAATCCATTGTGAAAGTTGTAAACTAGGGAAGCTTAGAAGAGTTTCTTTTAAACCAATAAATAGAATTAGATCTAATTCTCCAGGAGAATTACTTCATTGTGACACATGGGGACCCTGTAACTATAAGGGAAGAAACGGGGAAAGGTATTTTTTGTCAATTATTGACGATTTTTCTAGGAAAACTTCACTTTACCCAATGAGGGATAAAACCCAAGTTGCTAAAATATTAATCCGGCATATTATAAGATCAGAGAGATTTCTTGATAGAAAAGTAAAATTTGTCCGTACCGATAATGGTAAAGAATTTGATAATCAAACTTTTAGAGATTTTTGTCAAAAATCAGGAATCCATCACGAATTTACCAATACTTTTAGCCCAGAAATGAATGGGGTTATTGAAGCGTACAACCGTACAGTGGCAGACGGTGCCAGGGTTCTATTGGAAGAAAGCGGTCTTGATAAAAGTTTTTGGCCAGATGCCATGCTTCATTTTACCTACACCTGGAACCGGATATGTCATTCTGACCAAAATAAAACTCCATTTGAGTTATATGGAGGCAAAGTTCCTTCTGTGAAACATCTAAAACCTTTTGGGGTGTTGGGGTATGTTTTTATACCCAAACAACATAGAAATAAATTAGATGCAAAATCAAAAAGGGGGATACTTATTGGTTACGCGTTCAAAACTAAGGGATATCGTATTTGGTTTCCTGATAATGACAAAATCACTGAAACTATTAATGTTTCGTTTAAAGAAAATTGTTTCTATAAAACTGAATTTCCTAATAAGAGCAGTGGAGCGGTGTTGGGCCACATCACTTGGTCTGAAACCCTCGATTCAGATAATGAATCTGGTGATAAAATGATTCATCTCCAAATTCCGGAATTACCGGAAGTCCCAGTAGAAAGTGAGATTGAAAGTGAATCAGAGGGGGAAGATAAAAAGTTATCAGATGCTTCGTCAGACGAAGAAAATGAGAAAATACTGCGGGAAGTAATTTGGGAAAGAAAAGTTGTACCGCGAAAAGACGGGACTAGAAATGATATTTACTTTTACGAAAAGCATAAAAATACCAGATTGAGATCATTGAATGATGTCAAAAATTATTGTAACAAAAATGATATTGTATATAATGCTCAATTGTTCAGTTTTAAAGGTTCTGATCAGTATGAAGGTGATATTCCTAAGGGGGGACAAGTTTTAAATGCAGATTATACACAAGCATGACTAGACTCTGATATTGTAATTCCAAACACGTATAAACAAGCTATGAAATCTAAAGAAAGTGCTGAATGGCTTGCAGCGATGCAAAATGAGATTTCGACGATGGAAGATCGTCAGGTTTGGGATTTAGCAGTCCATGAAGGAAATATCGAACCAGTGAAATCCAGGTGGGTTTATACTGTGAAAAAGGATGAATTGGGTCAAATTGCTAAATATAAAGCACGATTATGTGCAGTAGGAAGCTCTCAAGTAAAATATCAATCCTATAATGACACATACAGCCCAGTCATTAATTTCAGTATAATTCGATTTTTCTTTACATTGCTAGTTGTTGTGCAAAAATGGAAGCATATTCAATGTGATGTTCGTAGTGCGTATCTGTATGCCCCTATTGATCAACCTATTTTTATGTGTCAACCTCCCGGTTTTATTATTAAAGGTAAAGAAAACCTGTATTGTAAATTAAAAAGAGCAATCTATGGTCTACATCAAAGCGGGAGATTATGGTATCTTGAAATTGATAATGTTTTAATTAAATTAGGGTTTAACAAATTGTCAGGTTGTAATTGTGTATATGTTTTTAACTCTAAAGTGATTTTATTATTGTACGTTGATGACATTGTTCTATTTGGTAAATGTGATAATGATTTAGAGAAAACTTTAAGTATTCTGAAAAAGCATTTTGACTTAAAAGTGTTGGGAAAAACCAGAAAATTACTTGGTGTGGAATTTGAGGAAACGGGGGAATTTTTAAAAATTCACCAAACTAGCTACATTCTAGAAATTTGTGAAAGATTTAAGAATTTTAAATTCCCGTTTTCGTCACTTCCCATAAGTAAAGGTACTGTTTATTCCACCTTAAATTGTCCACAGACCGAATGTGAAATTAAAGAAATGTCAAAAATACCTTACAGAAACCTTTTAGGTTGCCTTTCATTTTTAGCTAATCGTACTAGACCTGACATAAGTTACGCCGTAAATATTTTCAGTCAATTTCAAAATAATCCCGGATTAGATCATTGGAACGGCTTACTAAAACTCTTAGGATATGTAGCAAACACTAGTCATTTAAAATTGAATTTAAGGTGTAATAAAATACAATTGGTAGTTTACTCTGACGCTGATTTCGCGTCAAACCGAGATGACAGAACTTCTTTGGGAGGCCAATTAGTGTTGTTAGATAACGCTCCTATCGCTTGGCGTACTTTTAAAGAAAAGAGTGTTAGCCTCTCAACGATGGAGTCAGAATTTGTGGCTATGACTGAAGCTGTAAAAGAAATCTCTTGGTTTGATCGTATTTTATCAGAATGTGTTAAAATGAGTATTATTACTGAAAATGTTGTAAAATCTTTATTACTAGTGGATAATCAGGCTACTATCGATTTTGTTAAGTCGCCAATAGAAAATTACAGAACTAAACATATAGATGTTAAGTTATTTTTTGTTCGTGACTTAATAAATAAAGATTTTTTTGATATAAAGCATGTTAGAAGTAAAAATAATAAATCTGATATTTTTACTAAACCTCTAACTCGTATCGAACTCAATAGATTTTGTGAGGATATTTTTCATTGAATTTCGTAGGGGGGGAGGATATAAATTTTTGTGCGACCTTTGTGTCGGATTGAATTGTGCAAGTCAATTTTTAAATGTGTTTTTGAATTTTTCATGTGTTTTTTCTTGGTACTTCATTAGTGTATAAATCGTGAAATTTTAATATTTTATATAGTAAAGTATAGTATGTAACATTGCTAATATTGCTTAAAATCAGATATATATATTTATAATTGCTCAAGAATATGTTTATACATAATGCTTTATTAATTGTTGCATGTGAGTATTGTTCTTATAGATTAAAACGAATGATCTGGACTACATGATGTGATCTTGTTTTGTACCAAGAAGAAAAATAGTTTGTTACTTTTTATTGGATATAAAATGGAAATGTTTTTGTAATTTTTAGCGGTGACCAATGATAGTTGATAATATATTAGATCTTTTCTGTGAGAAAATTTGATTCTTTTGGTAAGATAGTGAGAGGGGGGGCATTGTTAGACAAATGCATTAGTTAATCTCACTCCTTACCTTAATTTTATCTTGTTTCGTTTAAAGAACTAAACTTGTATCAAACATTGCTTATGTAACTCCTACTGTCAACTGACTTGAGTGCATCGTTCGGAACTGGGATTCCCGTGCACGTGTAGTAGGCGGGGCTAGTTCATGACGCACCAGCGGTGTTGTCTCGTCATGTGCCAGCAGAACCAATCAGTGATGACACGTGTGTAGGGCGTTGCTGTGTGTCACGTGTTTTACGTCGTTTCTATATGCAAATGTAGCAGGGTATAAAATTGAAGATTCGACTTTCGATCTTCACTTGCTTTTTCGATCGGCCACATTGCGTGTGTCGCATTTTTGAGTTTGTTTCCCCGCTGGAAAGGGGTAAACTCTTTTACTTTTTCGGAGCAATGCTCATTTTTATAATGTTTCAAAATCAACTTTAAAGTTTACCGGTGATATTTTCCCGGATGTTAGGTCATAATTAAATGTTTTACTAGCTAAATTGATCGTTGGTCATCGCTTCAAAACTTCGTTGATGTTTATGGGAAAATAAAGATAAGTTTTGTTTTTTAAAATGAACTTAGTCATCCTTTAGTATCATTAACTCTGCTGTTAATTATAAGAAATGGGTTTATCCCATTATCAGTAAGATATAAGAGAATGAAGTTGAAAAATGGGCTATGTTCATGTTGGTTTTTCTGCCAGACTAATTATCGGAGAAATTGGGTTTTTGTCTCGAAGGATACGTGTGATAGGAGGAAATGCCACGCCGTCCTCAACGAAGACACTTCCAGCATATAGACGACTTTACAAGGGGTATGGTGATCGGACTTAGAAGGGGAGGTTGGTCCATACGTCAAATTGCAGCTGATACCCACATGGATGCAAGCACTGTGCATCGGCTGTGTCGGAGATGGTTGGAAAGAGGAAATGTAGCCACATTGAGGGGTGCAGGTGCAGCCAGAATGACGTCAGACCGCTTGGATCGACGGATTCACCGACAAGCTGTGGCGGAACCGCAAGTCACTTGTACGTCGATTCTGCAGCACGTGCAAGGTATTCTGGATGTTCCTGTGTCGACCAGAACCATTTCCCGTCGACTGGTTGCACGTCGCCTGCAATCACGGCGCCCGCTAAGAAGACTGCCATTGACCTCATCTCACAGCACAGACTCCAACGTTTGGAATGGATGGAAGAATGAATCCCGCTTCTGTTTGTCCAGCGATAGTCATCGCATACGTGTGTGGCGTCGACGTGGAGAAAGATAGAATCCGGCAGTAACTGTGGAACGCCCCACAGCTCGACAACGTGGCATAATGGTTTGGGGCGCTATTGCATACAATTCCGTATCACCTCTAGTTCGTATTCGGGGCACTATGACGGCCCAACGATATTTAGATAATGTACTGCGGCCGGTGGCAATCCCCTACTTTCAGGGTCAGCAAAATGCAATTTTTCAACAGGATAACGCCCGGCCTCACAGTGCTCGAATCAGCCAACATGCTCTACGAGGTGTACAGATGCTTTCCTGGCCACCATACTCTCCTGACTTGTCACCAATCGAACATGTGTGGGACGTGATTGGACGCCGTTTGCAGAACCTGTCACTGCCTCGTTCAGAGGACGAACTGTGGCAAATGGTTGAAAGGGAATGGAGTGCCATCCCTCAGGACACCATCCGCAGGCTTATTGACTCCATGCCTAGACGTGTTTCTTCGTGCATCGCTGTCCGCGGTGGTCCTACTTCTTACTAAGCCGACGCCGTCCTCGCTCTAAATTTTGCTTATTTTTTTTGAAATAAATATCACTTATTGTTCCATGCTGTCTCTGTCTTCTTACCAAATTTCATCAATTTCTGACCACTCCTTCTTGGTGTTGCATTTTCAATGTCGAGCAGTGTATATATAGGGCAGTAGCAGCTGACGTCATCCTGGTAGACAAACAAACACCACGTGCTGATGACAACTAAACATACTCGAAACGTCTGCTTTTCTTACCAATGATTCACTTTGACTTATTTTGGCCCGTTCTTTTTCCAGTTTTGGCTTGTTTTGTTTGTATTTCATACTGATGTTTCATTTTCAACGCATCAATCATTTAAAAAAAGTATTATTTACTAAACTCTCCGTGTTTTTAACCACTGAGTAGAATAACGACAAAGTGTCTGCTAATATGCTTGTTTTGATGTTATTTGATTGTTCTTAATACATTAAATATTCATAAACTGTGGAGCTATTGATCCTTCTTTTTCTTTTTTTGTATTTGTACGGCAAGTTAGACGCGCATCAGTTTAAAGTTCATTTTTACTTAATAAATACGGATCCTAATTGTTAATGATCTTAATTTTATGAATGTATTTTCTTTTTGCTTCATTATGAAGGCTTTTACAAGACTCAGAATACATTTTACACTTGAAAAAAAAGTAAAAAAAAACAACTGCGCACTCGCGATACCATGCTACACATAAGGGTGTATTGAAAAAAACTTTTTTTCGAAATTCAATTTACTAAGTTGATAAAAAGTTGCCACTACCTACCCTCATATTCCACAAAAAATTTCAGTCTAATCAGAAATTGTTTAGGTGTTCCGCACGAGGCCTGAAGTTTGTGAAATTCTTCAAAAATGATTTTTTTTCTAATTTTTTTTAAATATTAAAAAAAATGTTAAAAATAATTCAAGTTGAAAAATGTATACCGCAAAGTCGGAGGACAAAATTGGGTTTGAAAAAAAGTATATTAAACAACATTTAAATCTCCCACATTTATTCTAAACTTACGTAATTTTCACCAAAACTAGCATTTTAGAAGGCCATGCGGCTTGGTTAGAAACTTGTTTATGAATGTGGAATCTAACTGAATTAACACTTGAAACTGGGATTCATCTGTGATTTATCTGGAGTAAAAAGTAAAATAATAAACTATAAACCTCGTCACACAGTGCCCGCGTTCTATCGGGGCCCCCGTGTTGGTAAACGAAATACAGCTCCGCTAGCGTAGCTGCTTTAGGATTGCAGAACATATATCTTCGGTTGAGGCAGGGCCGGATTACTAAATAGGCAACGTAGGCAGTTGCCTATGGGCCCCGGGGTTTTAAAGGGGCCCCGAGAAAATCCTGAAGTTATCCTTTTTGAACTTCAGATGGCACTGAGCTAAACGTTAAGAACATTATTTGATGCAGTATGCGAATAGAACTTAAGTAAGCATTCATACTACTATCCAACTTTCTCACCACCAGGGCATAATTTCTACCAAAAGAGGTGAAAGAGCCCAAAAGTACCCACAACTTATTTCATCGCGTGTAAAGCATGAATTTCGTCTAAAATATTAAATTTCGAAAGTGCAGGAGATTTACTCTCTATGCAAATCAAGTCTTGCTCATCATTAACACCATCAATCATTATGATTGATTATGTATTCCGTAGTAACAATTTTAAATTATTAAAATATATTTGCACAATGTATATCAGTTACTTAAAATCTCAGTTATCAAATCCATATGGTGAAGGGGCCCCCTCATTTCAAACTCCTATGGGCCTCCAAATCTTTAATCCGGCCCTGGGTTGAGGAAACAGATTCTAAATATTTTGAACATGGTGCTCCAGTAAATGGCACAGGAAAAGAAATTGTAGCTTCAGTTTCACGATTTATGGAAAAAAAAAGTTTGATAAAGAACATAAAAGCTATCGGTTGTGTTGGCACATCAGTTAACACTGTAAAATCAAATGATGCTATTAGACTTCCAGAAAAGTCTTTAGAACACTCACTACAAGCCGTGGTATGTTTTCTTCATCTAATGAATTAAGAGCAAGAATCTGAGAAACTGTCACGCCTAGCATTATGATGTGATTCATGACCTCTCAGATTTTCTCCCAAAAATTATCAAATGTTTATTATCTTATTGAAAGACCAAATCCAGAATGTTTTGCTCTAAAGATGAGTTGTTTAGTTTTTATGGATCCCTAAAGTTGAAGGTGCGGCATCAAAAATTAAGTGGATTTTCAAGACATGGAAATTGCTGTGAGCCAAAACTCTTACCAGGAACTGTTAAACTGCAATTTTCTTTTTGTATATGGAATATAGAAGGTTGAAACTTTACAAAATGAATGTTAAATTTGTGGTAAGGTTTTGCCGTAAGGTCAGTGAAGGCCCTCAAAACAGGGCATTTTTGACGTTTTTTAGCGTTTTTGAGGTCCAAAAACAGCTTGTACATTTCAGTTGGCACGGCAAAAATAGTGCCGTTTGAAAGACCAGTGTAAGCACTTTAAAATAATGTATAAATAACCGAGGAAAGTTCAACGTGCTTTTAGTTGCGTAAGGCCGAAATATGAAAAATGTCATATTTTACCGATATTCAAACGGTCATAACTTCCTCTGCCAACAACATATTGAAATATTTTTTTTGCCAATGTCATGCTCTATTCTTTGTCTTAACAGAACAGTTGAGTCCTTTGAGGCGAAATGTGAAAAAATTTTTTACAAAAAATGCACAGAAAAAAATAAATTTTTTGTAAAAAATTTTTTCACATTTCGCCTCAAAGGACTCAACTGTTCTGTTAAGACAAAGAATAGAGTATGACATTGGCGAAAAAAATATTTCAATATGTTGTTGGCAGAGGAAGTTATGACCGTTTGAATATCGGTAAAATATGACATTTTTCATATTTCGGCCTTACGCAACTAAAAGCACGTTGAACTTTCCTCGGTTATTTATACATTATTTTAAAGTGCTTACACTGGTCTTTCAAACGACACTACTTTTGCCGTGCCAACTGAAATGTACAAACTGTTTTTGGACCTCAAAAACGCTAAAAAACGTCAAAAATGCCCTGTTTTGAGGGCCTTCACTGACCTTACGGCAACAACTTACCACAAATTTAACATTCATTTTGTAAAGTTTCAACCTTCTATATTCCATATACAAAAAGAAAATTGGAGTTAAACAGTTCCTGGTAAGAGTTTTGGCTCACAGCAATTTCCATGTCTTGAAAATCCGCTTAATTTTTGATGCCGCACCTTCAACTTTAGGGGTCCATAAAAACTAAACAACTCAACTTTAGAGCAAAACATTCTGGATTTGGTCTTTCAATAGGATAATAAACATTTGGTAATTTTTTGGAAAAAATTTGGGAGGTCATGAATCACAGGCGTGACACTCTCTCAGATTCTTGCTCTTAACACTTTAGAGAGTTAGCGGTGGCTCTTGATAGACCGACTACTGGACAAAATTATTTTAGTTGACCTATTGGAGAATTTTAACAATATTGCTAAGATCTACCAGTCATGAACTTTAAGAAAATAAAACGCGTTTTACCAGAAGTTGATGTCAAAGAATTGAGTCAAAAATACTTATGGGATGTGTCAAAAGCTGTAATGTCTGGCTAATATTCTTAAAATTTAGCAGAAAGGAACCCCGCAAGGTTTTCCCATGCAAGATGGCTCACGATGGCTAAGTTTTGAGGCTACACATCGCAAGTAGTGATCCAAATTCAGAGTTAAATAAACTAGCAGAATTTATAATAAAGGTTTATGCTCTCTGCTTATTCACAATCGAACCTCAGCATAAAATTATTCATGCATTTAAGCATTTTTTTAAGACCATAGATTGCAGCAAGTATTTGGATACAAATCTCCAAAATGTTATCCATTCCACATTGTAAAGAAGCCATCTTGTATGGGAAAAGCTTGCAGGGTACCTTTCTCCTAAATTTTGAGAACATTTGCCAACACAAGCTTTTGACACATCCCATAAGTATTTTTGACTCAATTCTTTGACATCAACTTCTGGTAAAACGCGTTTTAGTTTCTTAAAGTTCATGACTGGTAGATCTTAGCAATATTGTTAGAATTCTCAAATAGGTCAACTAAAAGAATTTTGTCCAGTAGTCGGTCTATCAAGAGCCACCGCTAACTCTCTAAAGTGTTAATTCATTAAATGAAGAAAATATGCCACGGCTTGTAGTGAGTGTTCTAAAGACTTTTCTGGAAGTTTAATAGCATCATTTGATTTTCCAGTGTTAACTGATGTGCCATCACAACCGATAGCTTTTATGTTCTTTATCAATATTTTTTTTTTTGGAGCACCATGTCCGAAATATTTAGAGTCTGTTTCCTCAACCAAAGATATATGTTCTTCTGCAATCCTAAAGCAGCTACGCTAGCGGAGCTGTATTTCGTTTACCAACACTGGGGCCCCGATAGAACGCGGGCACTGTGTGACGAGGGGCTTAGATTCTGTTTATAGTTTATTATTTTACTTTTTACTCCAGATAAATCACAGATGAATCCCAGTTTCAAGTGTTAATTCAGTTAGATTCCACATTCATAAACAAGTTTCTAACCAAGCCATATGGCCTTGTAAAATGCTAGTTTTGGTGAAAATTACGTAAGTTTAGAATAAATGTGTGAGATTTAAACTGTTGTTTAATATCCTTTTTTTCAAACCCAATTTTGTTCTCCGACTTTGCGGTATACATTTTTCAACTTGAATTATTTTTAACATTTTTTTTTTTTTTTTTTAATATTTAAAAAAATGAGAAAAAAAAATCATTTTTGAAGAATTTCACGCACTTTAGGCCTCGTGCGGAACACCTAAACAATTTCTGATTAGACTGAAATTTTTTGTGGAATATGTGGATAGGTAGGGGCAACTTTTTATCAACTTAGTAAATTGAATTTCGAAAAAAAGTTTTTTTCGATACACCCTACTACACATACGGTAAAGGTGGAGTTGCTTGTCCTGCAGGAACGGTTGCTAGGCTCCGTTGCTATGCAAAAAGCACGTGGCTGCTACTGCCCTATATAATCCGGACTTCCAAAATTCGGGAATTTCTAAAAACCGGACATGTTCTTAAGTGAAAACAATTTCTGAAAAAACCCAAAATTAAGCATATCAAAACTCCCACTCAGTCCTCTGATGTTGGAAGTTGTACTTTCTGTATATTTAAAGAGGGGGGTTGTTAATTACCACTAGAATTGTACTGTAGTCTTATGACTGTACTGTAGTATTATTGCAGAAAGAGGGAAGGGGGTTCGCCCCCAGAAAGTCTCCTAAAGTGTAGCTCTAAAAACTCATATTCTAGACTATCTTGGTTATTTCACAGGGGGTCACTTGTTTCACAGGGGAATAGTACTTCGTTCTTCGGATCAGTGGCGGATCTAGCCGATCGTTTTGGAGGGGGCCATTCTGAGCTTCCTACGCATACTCATTTGGGAAGCGTTAAGGGTTTTTTTAATTATTATTTTTTTAAGTATCCCCAGCTGAAAAACACATAGGGCTTTGAGATTTTGAGAGGATTATTGAAATTTGAACTCTGAAGACTTGAAATTGGAACAAAAGACAATATATTCCATAGATTAAAATTCTTCTGTATTAGTTCTGTTAGGCATTTTACTACTATATTACAACGTGTTTTCCTCAGCTTTAGGAATGACTATGACAAACACAAATAGACTACAGTATCACACTATAAACCAGATCTCGAAACGAGCGGTTGTGACTTTCTGTGGTTTTCCAAGAAAACCTATTCTCGAAACAACCTCCACTGTCCCCTCTGTTCCTAGAGGACAATAGCGGTAGTGGGACAATGCGAATGTTTCTGAGGCAAGGGAAATTTTTTCTTTGCTTCTAAACAGATCGCTCGACTTCGAAACTGCAAATTACTGCGTAGCTGCAATCTGGGATTCGAGATATCAGTGCGTACCCAGAAATTAGTGTTGAGGGGTGCATAGTGTTCTCGTGAGAAAAGAATCAATGTTTAGAACTACCATTCGATGATTTTTTTAATAATTATTTACCACATTTTAAATTTATCTGTTTGAAACAGTCACGAAGAATTTTGTTTAATTAAGTTATAACATTTACAGAAATAAATATAATTTAAGAATAATAAAGCTACCACAAGATCAAAATTTAGAATTACCAAAACTGGGGAAATCTTTATTGGAAAATTTATAAAATCCTTCAATAATTGAAAATGGTCCAATGTAAAAGGATTAAAGCTGCAAACGTACTGAAATAAAAAAAATTTGCACATAAAAGATATCACCAAGTAGCACTTATCCTCCCCCTCCTTTCAGTTTTGCAAAATTATTAAGATTTCTTTTGTCACGTACACGTACAGACATATTTGCATATAGATTTATATTAAACATTAAGTTTAAAAACTTTTTTGTACCAGTTCCTCTAAAATTTCTGAACATTTTATTGTTGAAAACGTTCTTCTGCAGTACGTGTTATTGCAGGCAAATTGACTAAAATTTAAATTGTTGATGACCTGAAAAATGCCTACGCTGCAATCTTGTAAAGCTTCTATAGCAATTAATTCAATATATTGTGCAAATTGTTTTGTTTCCCTAACTGTTATTCCTCAATACTACAATTTGCCAAATCTTAAAAAGTAGTTTCTTTCTATATTTCTGATTTATTTTAATTTACGTGATTATAGATAAGAGGTTATTCTTAATTCTGGTTTTCTGTATAGTCACTATTTCTTCACGACGTGTAATTATGTTAGAAAAAGAATAGAAGGAGAAAAAGGTTTAAGCATTTTTTAAAAAATATTTAAAGCCTCTATAATCAGTGGTTCAAGCACCAAAAGATGCTGCAATCCTCGAGCATCCCACAAAATGATAGTGAGACGCATGGGCGCCCATATAGGGGGGCAAGTGGAGGCTCAAGCCCCCTCTTAGAAATTAGTGCTTCCTTGCTTTAAGTACTATTTTTTGGGCAAAATTATTTTTAAAATGTCTTCTTTAGCCGTTAATGTATAAGTTTTTAAGAAAGTCAACTTTTAATAACTCTAATCTGCACTAAAATTGCTTTCTATGGGAAAAATATCCTGCTAAACCATGGAGAAAATATTTGAGCCCCCCCCCCCCTTAAAATTTCGCATATGGGCTCCCATGAGTCCCATGAGTGAGAGGATGGACAGCACCATTCTTTACTACTGCAGAAACAAGCACTTCATTCAAAAAAGTATGTTAGTTTCTATCAAGTATTTTTCATTCAAAAATGAAGTGAATTTTTCTGAAGATTACTTTTTAAAACTTTATAGTGTTTCCCATCCCTCCTCCCGACATTTTATATTTGAACAGACCCACTGATTTTTAAAACTCGGTGACACTATCTCTAATGCTTTGGCAAAACCTGGGGGGTGCATTGGTCCCTTGGCACCCCCCCCCCCCCGGTACGCCACTGCGAGATACAAATGTTTTCTCTTTTTTTTTTTCGAGATAAACATGGAAAATATATTTGATTTTTTGCTGCAAATGCAGGGAAACTTTAAAAATTCCGGGTTGAGAGGCTTTCGAGATAGACAGGCTCGAATGTAACCCGATAGCACCTACCCTAGCAGCATAATCTCATCGGCCGATGATCGGCCATTCATCGAAACCCGATGAGATTCTCATCGGCCGGTGATCGGATTTCGATGAGTTTTCATCGGGAATTGCTCCAATATGTCTCATCGGCCAATCAGAATCCGAGCAGCAAAATCCGATGAGTTTACGATGAGATTTGGAGCAATTTACGAGCAGTGCAGTCCCGTGCCGATGAATTTAGGATCAATTTTAGATGAAAATACGATGAGAGTTGGATCAATTTAAAGAAAATAGAGAATAAAAGAAAAAAGAGCGCAGTTTAGTTCCGTGGCAGTGAATTTTGGAACCTCTTTTTTATTGTCCCCAACCATTTGCGACTGGCCAACTCCAGCATCGAACCCGAGTAATCAGCGCGAAAAGCCAACGCTCTACCACCACGCTACCAAGTCTACGAATAAGGAGACCAACACTGCATATTTAACAAAAATTTGAGATTGGGAAAATTTTCATCAGAAAATTTGATCTTTACGACCTCTTTCCGATGAAATCTGTAGCTTGGCATATTTTCATCGGGAAATTTGATTGGAAGTACATAGTTTTCCAATAACACATAGCTCGGTTAATTTTCATCGGGAAATTTGATAGGAAGGATATCGTTTTTCGATGGAATATAGCTCATCTTATTTTCATCGGGAAATTTGATCGGAAGGATATCATTTTCCGATGGAATATAGCTCATCTTATTTTCATCGGGAAAAGTGATCGGAAGGATATCATTTTTCGATGGAATATAGCTCATCTTATTTTCATCGGGAAAATTGATCGGAAGGATATCGCTTTCCGATGAAAAGTAGCTCATCGAAAACCGTGCTCGGATACTGATCGGAACGATATCGTCGTGCGTTACGGGATCAGTTTACGAGGAGTTAGTTGATCGGCCGAGCAAAATCCGATGAGTTGATGCTACTTGGGTACTATTCAGTAAAGTTGATCTTCGAAATATGTCATTTTTTCGACGTTGGCCAGTACGGCTGTGTTGCCTAAGAAATCACATAAATTGATAATTTGTTTTGAAACTTATTATTTGGTAACTGTTGAAGTTTGAATCACATTGCACTACAACAATTATTAAAATAAAATATACAATACAATTATTAAAATAAAAGGTGTCCATCCTACCAACTTAAACGGCACAAATCCCCTCACCCCTACTCACTAAAATCAAGCTATAAAACTTCAGAAGGGAATAAACAAATTTTTAAAACGATGCTTTTTTGTTTACAGCGGCAATCATAAGCATAAGCGGCAATCATAAGCAATCAGCGGCAATCATAAGCAATACAGCGGCAATCATAAGCAATCATAACAATGACTTTACTTACACTTTCTATAGTTTAAATTCTTATGAATTTTTGAGAAAGTAATCTCTGTTTTGAAAATACATTATATGTTATTATAACAAGACGTATATTAAAAAATATATAAAATATATATGTTACAATGAATAAAACAAATAATTCACGTCTATCTTTTTATAATATAATTATAGTTATTAGAATGAAAACTACATGTGTATTATATAAAATTTTGAAAACTTTAATATTATTTTTCTATCAAAGGAAATTTAATTTTAAGTTCACGCACTAATTCAACAATATTCGTCGAAAAAGATTGCTGTAATATTGGTGTTTTTCACGCAATTTACGTTGCACGACGAAGTAGAAAATTTTCTCCACTTAAATTCTGTGCATGTAGATTAGCAGTTAAAATTCCATTACAGGCAAATTTTGACTCGACGTGCAGTAAAAAGTTTGCACTCATGAAATTTACAATATTTTATTATTCAATTATACAAGCAAATAAATCTAGTTTTAAGACTCATGTTAGAGTTAAATAACTTTTTCTGATTGTGTTTAGCTAAGCACGAGTTAAAGTACTGAAGAATAGTTTTAGAAAAACACGAAAAAATAGTTTCTCACAAAAATTGTTTTTGCTGGAAATTCTATGAACAATCTAAACGAAAAAGCAAATAGAAAAGTGGGAAAAATTGTTTATATTAGCTTTCTATTAGCCACTGAAAAGATCGAGAATATTTACTAATTGTAAGTGCAAATAATTACAAAACAAAATCAAAACTTACTTTCGGTGTACTACGATTCATTTTTATAACTGTGAAACCTCTCCTAATGATCAACTATACTGTTCTTGAATTCCGTCTTATCAACATAAAACTAGCAAAATGAACTACAAAAGAGCTACAAAACTACTTGAAATAACTCGGTCAATAAATGAAGGGCACCATTCATAGACAAAAACCCAACTAAAGAAATGCTTAAAAGCAACAGAATCACGTTTTCTTTTTCTGAGGTTTTGACGACTCTGATTGAAGAAAAAGTTAGCAAAAGTCCCTCCAACCCCTCATGAAAGAAAATCAGTTACACAAGGGTGCGCATCTCACAATCTCCCCCCCCCCGCCTAGAGCGTTGGCACAAAATACCCCCTTCCCCGAGAGCCTCAACCAAAATAGATAAAAAACGTCACCCCCCCCCAAAAAAAACGTTCAACGGTGCAGTCCCCGTCATGCCCCCCCCTCCCTCCACCACCACTCCTGGGGGCGAGGGTCAAGAAAGAAAGAAGGCATTGGAGCTTGCAGGACGATGCTGTTGAAGTACTGTTGATGAATTTCGCCTTAAATTTTTAGACTCACATTTTTTTTCAACGTGAAACAAGGCAATAGGACAGATTTATAGGGAAAATAGCCCAACAATTATTAGAGCATTTTAAAATATTATTTTATTTTTATTTATTTATTTTCATTTATTTATTTTTATTTTATTTATTTATTTATTTTTTGTGTGTTTGGAAACATCTCTGAAGTACCTCATAGCTCACTCATTGAGAAGTACTGCTCTATAGAGACATAAATATAAATTTGCAGCTAAATAGCTTTTTTTTTTCGAATATATTTTTGCATAAGATCAGGGTGTTGGGAATGATGTTTATAAATTAATTAGTTTACTTATTTATTTACAATAATCATAGACAGAGCAGCTATCAATTTTAATTTTTGGGTTAGCATATTTGTAGTAAAAAAAAAAAGAAAGAAAAGAAAATAAAGAAAGGATCCTCACTATACTTTAAGTATAACGCTAGCACATTTGATGATTGAGCAATAAGGGTGTAATAAGTTACTGTCACGAAATGAGGTTGGAAAATTTTGAAAATTAAGATAAATTTCTGTTCCGAGGGGAGGGAAATAATTTTACTCCAGCTAGGGCATAAATTTCTTTATCGTTAAAAACACGTGATAAATAGACTTCGTTATTCTTTGGAGTTTTTTTTTTACATTTTTCCCCACCACCCCAAAAAAAACTGAACTAAATCCTTTTGGGGGGGGGGGCATGGCCCCCATGGCCCCCTCCCTAGATCCGCCCCTGCTTCGGATTATTTTTACCTCCTTGCACATTTTTAGATCATGGGGTGTCGGTCCCCCTCCCCTTCTGTACGCCACGGTACCTCTATTATTATCTAAATAACAGCAATCAATGTGTAGTGTACTCAGTTAGAGTATTATATGACTGTTAACCATGGGCGGAGATAAGTGAGACTTATTAAGGGGGAAACAAAGTTTAAAGCCTCCTTTCTACACAAATTATTTTTGTTCTCCGAAAAATAATGCACAAATAACAATGAAAATATTTTTTTTGCTCATCATTAAACATTCTATGGGGCTCCCTGCTAAAAATGACACGTAGAGATCAATAGAAAAATCTATTGATATCGGTAGAGTTCTATTGATATGAATTGATTTCTATAGAGTCTCTATTGGTATCGATAGAAAAGCTATTGATATCTGTAGCCTATTGATCATACCCTCAATGGATATCCATAGAAGCCCTATAGACATCAATAGAAATTTAGTCAGTAGGAAAGCATCCCAATGGATATCAGTAGAAGCCCTATTGACATCAATAGAAATTTGGTCAGTAGGAAAGCATTTCAATAGATATTGTTACAAATCTTGTAAATAGTTGTTGTTTTTCCTGCCTTGCATCATTTTCACTAGTTTTGGTTTTATCTGGCGACATGTTGCAAAAGTATCTGAAGACATCACTTTTATCACTTGTATACCGGCCCTGTAACACTTTGTAGTTTTTACACTTGCCCCACATTTAATAAGCATGAAGACATTTTCGCGCTGAGCTGTATTATTGTAGATTTTTCTTTTTATCGCTAGAACTTTCTTAAATGGATTATTTAAGTTATGAATGAACAGGATTTTGCTAGTATGTTGTCGAAATTTCGTTCCGAGTATTAATAGCTGGGCTTAAACACAGTAGTTAGTTCTTTTCAGATTTGATGTCTGGCAGACTCGTTTTTATTCGCTCGGGCGAATGGTTGTTTTGCTTTTGTAATTTTCTTAATTACTGTTCACGTTGGATACGTGGTGCTGAGTTACTGTTGAGAGTACAGTGTACTGTTTGCTACCTAATTGCTGGATGTTTAGCAATTGTTTCCTGCTCCTATTGTAAATAAGTGTACATACTTGTAAATAAATTTATAGTTACTTCCTCAAGATTGGAATGCTTATTTAAGAAAGTTGAAGGTGCTACGGACTCGTTACAATTTTGGCGCCCAACGTGGGGCATCTTCAAGGACTTTCTTGGAATTATCCGTGAACTTGGACTTTTCTTCCTGAGGACTTTTTGACTTCGGAATTTTATGGTGATTACTCGAGCAATGGAGGAACAACTGACACAACTCATTGATGCGATCAACGCTGTTAAAAGTGACATGACTGCGAGCATGGCTGCGAATCAAGAACAATTAAAGAATGAGCTGGTTACTAATCAAGAGCAAATTAAGAATATGGCGACTCTGGCTACTAATCAAGAACAATTAAATAATGAGCTGGCTACTAATCAAGAACAATTAAAGAATGAGCTGGCTACTAATTAAGAACAATTAAAAAATGACCTGGCTACTAATCAAGAACAATTAAAGAGTGATTTAGCCGCGAGCATAACTCCAAGTCAAGAAGAAATTAAGAGCGATCTAACGTCAATGAAAAGTTTGGTGGAAACTAAATTTACCAACATGGAAAATAAAGTGGAGGCTCTAGAAGATCGAATCACCACAGTAGAAAACCATGTGGAATAGAAAATTAAAGAACTTGAATCGAAGTTATCAGCATCCTGCAACAACTCAAGTGACTGTGCAGCTGGAACTTCTCGTTCGTCCATTAAACTGGCCACATTTGACGGAAAGACCTTGTGGAATATTTACAAGAAGCAGATCCTCATCGTTGCAGAAGCAAACTCCGGGGACTCTTCCACGAAAGCCTGTCACCTTGCAGCCTCGCTGAGAGGGGATGCAGCTGACATACTACAGACCTTCCCAGAGGACAATCACCGCAACTTCGAAGCCTTATCATCGGCCTTGGAGCTTCGCTTTGGCGAAGCATGCCAAAAAGAATTCAGCCAACTCCAGCTGAAATTCCGACTCCAGAAGGCTGGAGAGACTTTGCAAGTTTTTGCAGCAGACGTTGAGAGGCTTTCCCACCTCGCCTTCTCAAACTGTCCTTCGGATGTTCGCGATAACCTGGCCCTGAACTACTTCATAGACGGAGTGCGAAGTCCAGAAATTCAGACGGCTCTCCGGATGGCGGACATCAAAGATCTTAAGTCCGGTCTGGTCTACGCAATGAAGATAGAGGCTGCATACCAGACATCCCGCAAGGATCGCCATTCAATCAGAGGCGTGGAAGTGAGTGCCCCGGATTCGAACTCAACTTGTCTCGCGGAAATTAAGCGACAAATCAAAGAGATCTCGGGGACCCTGAAGAAGATTACGGCTTACAAAGACCAAAGTAGACAGCCACTAAAGTGCTGGAAATGTGGCGGTGAGGGCCACGTACGAAAGAACTGCGAAGCCCGCCAAAAAACAAGAGAGAAAAGCACCTCTCCCTCTCCAGCTCAGGAAAACTAAGCAATGGCAATCTCGTGGGGCGGATGTCGCCAAATTGGAATGAGCCCCATCCCAAAGTCTTCCAGACTTCCTAAAGAAGTGGCGGCTGCAACGGACTCTTCATTTACGCATATGTGAATGGGTTTGCCTTCGAAATGATTGTGGACACAGGAGCCAACGTTACCATCATTAGGACTGATGTGGCTCGTCAATTTGAACTCAAGATCTTATGGACGCCGCCCTGCGTTAGTCTCCAAACTGTGACAGGTGACAAAATCGAGATTGAAGGAAAAGTTAACTTAGAAATAATGTTCTGGAGCGCCACTTACCATCACACGGCATTCGTCGCTGACATTACAGATCTCTTCATTCTCGGACTGGACTTTTTGAGAAAATTAGATTTTTCTATCGACTTTAAAAATAATGAGCTGCACTCGATGAGGGAAGACATAGCAATTTTCAATGCTGAAAACAACTTAAAATCCGCTCATCAAATAAATTAGACTTTTGCTTTTTCCTTAAAATATTTTTTGGTGATAATTGCTCATCACCAGCTCAAAAGTAACTTTATTAGTCATTTACAATTTAATTAAATGCATGTGCAATATTTTGACTAAAAACTATTTGAATGTATGAAATGTGTTAGTTTATGAAAGGAAATTAATTATTATGTATGTATAATTATAAAATTAGGTGTGCGTAAGTAATAAGGGCCTAGGTTTTAAAAAAGCACTCCACCCCCTCCCCACTTTTTCTTTAAAACTTTCAGGTATTTTTTATGCACTCAGAATCACCCCTAGGTTACGTATGATTTTAGTCACTGTTTTTGCGAGAACTTCAAAATTTATGCTTAAAAGTGGTATCGATAGTGTTCACAGAATAAAATTATTTTTTACTTTATAGGGCAATTTTGAGTTGCACTTTTAAAGTTAAATTTTTTTTCCTAACAGACATAATTGTATTATATAATAGAACTATAAGAAGTCGCACATATTTTCAGGAAACTTCAGACACATGTTTCGGGGTTTCAAGGAACATTTTTTTCAAAGCAGAAAAGCAAGCGAAAGTTCCTTGAAACCTCGAAATACGTGTCTGCAGTTTTCGACAAATTTGTGTGATGAAACATTGTTGAATTTTTCTTACTTTTCTGCACAAAGGAATTTCTATATTTCATATTCATGAAAAGCGTGAAAAGAAACAATGACCGCTTTTCCAAATGCCGAGGTAAAGGTTAGCACATTTTAGTTTTTAAATCAGCGGGATTATGAAAAATAATCTGTAAATTTTTAAGGGTCCTTTTTTTTCATCTAAAAATGTTAAATGAATTTCGCGTTAGGGTACATTCATAGTTCCGTAGTGCAAGCCAAGCACATGTGATACATTCAAGTCACTCAAAACAGAAGTAAAACGTTTGGTGGTAACAAAGGTAAGATTTCCATGTCAGCGTCAGCGGCATTGTAAAGGATCAACTTAGTGAACTGATGCGTGCAATGACTAAAATTTACAGTTCATCCTTCGCTTACAGCTTGTTGATGAACTTAAATAATGTACAGTAACAAAACGACGATGGGCTTTAAAGAACAGGTCTGGTTCTTCATTTGCTACGCGTCTGAAAGAGAGGGGCTCTTATCGGTGTCTTTGACACCCATTTACCATGGCGAGTTATGAGTAACTACTGTATAACTGTACTAATGCTCTCCTCAACAAATCACTATCTTTTCCGTCGCCTTTTCTTTTCTTTTAGAAAAAATGATTTATATACTGGATGGTCAGTATTTTGACAAGTGGACACATGCTTCTTATCAGCGAACGAAGGTATATCACCAGAGACAGAGTACGCGTCTGTCAGTGTATGTTCTTACCTCTCTGCGATTATCCAAAGCAAAAATTATCTCTTGTGGATTTCTCTCAGCTTGAAACTTCAGAAAAAAATTGAACATCCCAGTGCAGCATTTGTCTCACTGTACGCTAAAAGGATTCTGCGTATTGTTATTTATTTCGGACTTTTAATCAAGTTAATTTTTTGATATTACGTTCATCATTATTTTATATATTTGCTCATATAGTTTTATATATTCGTCAAAAATTACTTGGCCCCATGTCTGAAAAAGGAATGTCTCCAAGCACCCTTTATACACCTTCAAGGCAAGGAAAATCAATAAAGAGTGCCGCACGCAGAAACATATTGAATGTTTATTGCCGATTGCGAAAGGAAAGTCCAAAAGATACTGTGAACCAAATAGTTGATAAAGTAACGTCCCTTACAGGCGTATCACGAAGAACTGTGTTTCGGTTGAAAAACGAAAAAAAGGCTTCAAGCCCATTGAGTACACCTAGAGAACCTAGATACTGAGAGAAGCGACACAGGTGTACCGCGCGCTGATTGGTCAATGGCAAAAACCGTCCAACTCTGAAGTTCCCGTCCATAGGAATAGCATTGCGCGCGACTTGCGCTCCATAAAAAAAAGTGGATTACTAATGAAATAAATTAAGTCATGCAATTTGGTTTTCAGTTTTACATTCTTTGATGTGCTGTGCACTAGTCTAGTGCCTTCAATGAAGTTTTATTCTCCTCAGGATTTTTAAAAAAATTCTTTTGTTTTATCAGGCTTATGTTCAAGGTTTTGTTTGCTGTATTCTGAGCAATATTTTGAACGATAAAAATAAACCAATGCATTTAGAATGTACTTTAATCTATCAACTAACGGTCTTGCTTCATTTCATAGTGTTTTTTTACCTGTAATTTTATTTTTGAGACTGTTTTTAAAAGTCCACGAAGAAGCTTGCTTTGGCGACAGCTGGGCTTTAAACGCACGCCAAACAGGTTACTGTACTCAAGGTTTAAAGCGCTTGCATTTAAAGTACAAAGCAGAAAGATGGAGGGTCTCTTTTAACGGAATTTTTATACTTTGGAAGTGTTTAAAACATTTCCATGAGTACGCTTGATTTTTTTTTTCTTTTGTGTTACATTGTACAAATTATCTTTCGACAAATATTTTGTTACTTAGTGTCTCTTATTCTCAGGATTCTCTGCTGCTTCATTGATATTGTATTCGATAGTTACGAAAATATCATAGTGTCAGAAAATTTTTCGAAATTTAGTTTTAGAATTAAAATAAATGAATATGAATTGATTACTAAACTTTCAATATTCATTTGTCACCAAAAATAACGATTATAAACGTAATGGACTATAATTTGTTTATAGAATATATTAATTCATCGATTTTTTTTTGTGTGTGTCTGAGATTGTGATGTTTATGTATGATTATATCGGGAAAGTGTATATAATCGGCTTTATAGAGTCCATGTATAATTGTAAAAATGGCTAATAGGAAATTTATAATATATTTTTTTTTTTTTTTGGTAAAACACTCTTTCAAATGTTCATTGCACAAATGACTATAAATATCATTCATAACATAAATACAAGTCAAAATAGTACTTTTTTATGAAATAGATATTGATTCTCAAAGAAATTAATTTTAAATATTATAGTTATTAAAGACACGGACTAATTGTATTTTCACAAGTTTAGTTTTTTGTTGAATAAAAATGTTAGATATTTATCCAAACATTTGATGCTTTGGAAAATATATTTTCAAACCCTATTTCCAAATCAGTGGCGTAGGAAGGTGGGGGCGAGGGGGCGGCCCGCCCCGGGTGCCAGCTTGAGAGGGGGTGACAAAAACTGCCCGTTCTCCCGCCGACGATAAATTAAAAAAAAAAAAACGTTGCAACTTTGCCCAGAAAAGCTCCATGTCATCTTTTTCTGCCGGAAATCAAGTAATGTAGAGGTTCAAACTGTGTGCCGTGGTCGTGATACCTTGGGGTGTCGCAGTAAGGGATGAAGGGTGCCACGAGGAACTCAAATCATCAAATATTTTCCAAAGGAATCTGCCGCTGTGATGGATACAATTGAAGCACTCTCATTAAAAGTTAAATACTCACTGTGTCTCTATTTCTTTTTTCTTATCTACGTTTTTTTTTTTTTTTTCACAATTAGAGATATATATACGTTTGTGTGTGTGGGTGTGTATGTATCAGGGATGCCCTTGCCCCAAGAGTAATGGCGCACCCCCTCAATTTCTTCAAAACATTCCTCAGAACGAGAACATCGAAAATGTGGTCGAAAACAATCTCAAATCTCCCCCCCCCCCCCAAAAAAAAAGTTTCAATGACTCAGTCTGCATATATACGGGGGTGCTCTGTCCTAACATTAAGTGCGAATTTAGCTAAAACCGTTTTTTTTTTTTTTTTTTTTTTTTTTTTTTTTTTTTTTTACTCCCAAAAGTTGAGCGTTCAGTTTTGAGGTGAGAAATATCTGATCAAATTACCCATGTTATAAATATTCCAATATATTTTGATTAAGAAAATTGCCTAAACTTTTATATCCAGATCAAAGTTATTGATGTGCAAATTATCTGAGAAAAATTACCTGCACTGCATAGTACATTGCAAACTTCATTTTTACTTTACGTGCCTATTACTGTTGAATAACATCTATTTCATACTTTTATTTTACTTATTTTTTACTTTGTTGCAGCCGTTTTTTTTTTAATACTTTACTTGATGTCACAAGCAAGAAAGCTTTTTTCTTATTCCAGAAAACCTAGCTCATGTCGTTTGAAATAAATTCATGGATAGTGCTAGAAAGAGGCGCTAAAAGAGGCCCAGATGAATGCTCTGTATAGTCTGAATACCATCATACAGCTTCAGTGAGCATGAGCTTCCTGCCTCAAAGCTGTAATCCCATTAAGCGTGGCGACAGGCCACCAATGGCGCGAAAAAGATAAAGGGTCCAAAGAGCCCCCAATCAGTCTCCCCCATGCTGCTCAAATGTTGTCCAGACTAATTGTCCCTTCATCCATCATAGGATCCGGTGTCCACATTCGGCCTATGCGAATGTAGCTTCGGGCGCCCGCGCCAATGGCATCATGTGTGGGCGCGAATCGTCTTGTTATCCCCCCCCCCCCCCAGAAAAAATAAATAAATTAGTGATCGTTTGTTGCTACGTGTTGCCTCATCTGCAAACAGTAGTTTTGACGTTTTTTAAAACATTCCGCCTGCTTTGCGGAAGGAGGGAGGGTGTATTGCTAGGAATTGAATCTCTTATTTGATGTTTTAACATTAATACGTTTGTTTTTAATTGACATTTGGTATTTAAAAGACTCCATAAAAAAAAAGTGTCAGACATGCACCCAGTAGATTGTTCGTAATTTTCATTGCACAAATATTTTTTCATGACGTGGAGTGAGGGGGGGGGGGCTTAACTTGGTATTTTATGGGTGTTCTAAGAAAGAATATAGTACATAGTTTGATACAAAAGACAAACTTCGAAATCTGGACCTTATGTCAGCTGTTTACAAACCGGGACCCTTTCTATCAGTCAGATAAGACTATAAACAATGGTGGCACCGAATTTTGAAAAAACATGTAACCTTCATGTAAATATGCTTCAGGTTTTTCCAATGAAAAATACTTTATGGACACTGAAATATTGTCATATTATTTTCTGTTTTCGACAATAAGATGCAAAACTAATTGTTATTCTGTAATTGTGGAAATGTAAGAGGAAAATGAGCGATGTACCCGCGCCTTATTGTTCTTGCATGATATTCATTTTTGTGAAAAAAAAAAAATCTTTGAGCAACGTTTAATAGAAAAAATTAAATCGAAATACTGCGTTTTTAAAGTTTCACCATATTTCTTGATTTTTTTCCTTTCTCATCACAGTGTCGATGTTCGATGTGCACCCCCCAAAATCAATTCCTGGATACGCCACTGTATATGATCAATATTTGTAATCCAGTATACATAGTAAAAAGTAAGTAATAAAATCAATCGCCCCTCCCTTGAGAAATTTCTGGATCCGCCCTTGCTATCGGTGGACCTTATGTCCTCCTAATCTTATGTGCTTTGGACCTGTGGTTGCCGGACCTTCTGTCCCTCGGATCTTCTGTCCTTCGGACCTTTTGGATGTGGATCTTCTGTACATGGACCTTTTGGTTTTGGACCTTATGCCCGGAACTCCCAAGAATCTGTACAAGTGCGTCTCGCCTTGCCTGCCTTTTTGCACAGATAATTGCGCCCTTGCAACCTTTTCTCTCAAGGAAATACACCGTTTGCTTTTTTCAGAAATAAAAAGGTTTGCTTTCTCATTGCCTTTTTCAATATAAAATAAATAAACTTAAAAATAGTAATAAATAAGTCAGTTAATAAATAAACAAGCTACATGACGATAATTGAACTTCTTATTTGAAGTGGATGGCAGTTAGCATTTAAAAAAAACTTTTGAAGAGTTGGTCATAATTTTCACTTCGCAGATATTTTTGTTAAGAGGGGGGGGGGCTTAACTTGGTATTTTATGAGTATTCAAAGAAAGATCCTTTTCTAACAGATTAATGCGCACTTGCAGCCCTCTTTTCGAAGCAAAAACGTCCTTTGCTTTTTCAAAAAACACGAAAGCTTCCGCATTGTTTTTTCAAAACTAAATAAATAAATAAAAATAATAATAATAAATAAATAAACAAATAAATAAAAGAGCCACAACACGAAAAAATTAATATCTCACTTGAAGTTGTAACATTATTACGTTTGCCTTTAATGGACGTTTAGTATTTAATTTTTTTTTTAATTTTTAAAAACACTGTCAGACGTGCAAAAAGAAGATTGGTCGCAATATTCATTAGACAGACATTTATTCTTGAGGAGGGAAGGGGGGAGGGCGCTTAGCTTGGTATTTTAGAAGTGTTCTAAAAAAGATCCTGTATAAGAGAAGAGCGTCCATCCTTAAAAAATTGTATCCTCACTCATTGTACATCAAGCCACCATCCAGGAGAAGGGCCGTGCTCTCTGAGGTTTGTTGTGTTCTGTTTTTTTCTTTTTTTCTATAAAGAGGGTTGTTTAAGTCAAGAGGATCTTTGAAAAATGAAACTGATTTCGGGAGACAAGAGCCATTTGTAGAAACAAGAAACCCAATGAATAGTCTCCCATCGCAACTCATGGTAGCGAGAAGATATAATTTTAATTAAAGGTGTGGAATTTAAATTATTTTCCCCCCATTTTTTTAAGAACTGCAGTTGGAATGCCAAAATATGCCAACGTTTAATTTTTATTGTAAATTTTTGCTGAAAAACTGATGGGCTATCGGCTATGGGCAGACCAAGAAGTGGAGATTTTTTTTTCTCTCTTTTTCTTTTTGTCAACAGTAGGGAAAAGGACGAATGGTAACGGTAAGCAGTCTCGGCTGGACAGAACAAGTCAACAAGTCGTCAACTGAACTGAATGCCACACATGTTGAAGCTATCACCTTAGGGTAACAGGGCGGTCTCTTTAGGTTCGGCAACTTCCTAGGACATTTGAGTCTCGCTCTTTCCGAAATCGCCCCCTTGTTGAGACTGTGCGAAAGAGATTTTCCGAATTCGTAGTAAGAAGATGGATGAATAGTAATTAAAACCTAAGAGTGTTTCAATACAATAAAACTTTGGTTCTTACGATGGTCGTGCAAAGCTAGCCTGAAGCTTTTCCCAAGAAAAGAGATGTGGGGTTGAAGAATTTTTTTTTCCACCAATCATGGAAGGGGGTGGGGGTCAAGGCCGTAGCCAGGATTTTTTTTCGGGGGGGGTTCGAAGTGAAGAAAGTTTGTTTGAAAAAAAGTAAACAATGCAACTTTTATGACGCAATGGGAGCAAAGGCTGTTTGTACGGAGGGGGGGGGCAAGGGGGCACCTGCTCCCCTTCACTTCCGAAAGTAAAGGGGCCCTGCCCTTCACTTTTTAGAGCGAAAAATTAACGGTCGGTTATTTACTGGGTGGATTGATTTATTTCATGAAAATTAAAAACTGAAAATAACACAAAAATGTTTTTTTTTCCTCATCTTATTTCACAAGAAAGGAACTTTGAATTGCAAAGGGGATATCTACAGTAAAATCCATCCTGCATTTCAGACTGTATTAAAGTTTTTGGAGGTCATTTGTTAAAATCCAATAATATAGGCAAATTTTACAGAAAAAAAAAACAACTTTAGGGTGCCGCCCTAAGCTCCTCACAAACTTCTTTTGATCCCCCAATTTCTTGGTGCACCAGCCACCTATGATTGGGAGTATGTTGGACTAACAGGAAGGAGAGCGAAGTTGAGGTAATGGACAAGATGTTAATCAATAGGCTTTTGGGAAGAAGGAAAGGAGTCTTTCTCCTCTCCTGCATTATTTTTCAAATAAATTTATCAGAATTTATGACGACATCATGTTTGAAAAATTGAAGAAAAGATAATTAAAGAAACTCTGCGACTTGGTGACCTTCTCTGCGACTTGGTGACGTGGGATCCGTGGGACCGAAGGAAGGAACATAAAGGAGTGCGACGATAAATTGCTATGTGCTATAGGGGTCGAGAAATATAGTACAAAACACTTCGCACCCAGAAAACAAAGAATGCATTTTCGTTAACTCATCACCTCTCCATTGATAATAACAATAACTGATTTAAACATCAGTTTCTGTTTTTACTGTGATCAATGTGTTAAGAGATAGAAGTTTTTAAAAAATCTTATACTTTTTGCTAATTTGTTCGCAGTAAGCCCAAATGGGACCACACTTGTTTTGTGGCGTACAGGAGAGGATCTTCTGTCTCTTTCCATGATAAATAAATCTCAACGACAAGTGCCATAAATTTTGTTATCCCGTTAAAGATTATAGACCAGCAGGAGAGACGGAATAATTTAAGTTTTAAGTTGAAAAGATAGAAAAAAACTCCTTTGGCGAAATAGTGCGCAGAACTATGGGTCATTCCATGTCAAGTGTCCCAAACTTCGAGAAAATCCCCACTCGACCCCCTCCGATTTTAATGAAAATTTTTTTGGATGTACATATAAAACTTGCATGAAACCATACCAAATTATAGCTCTATAAGCCATATGGTTTAGACAATAAAAATTATTTTAGAAAGGCCTCTTTTTCGTGTCTTGAAAAAAAATCACCAAATCGTCAAGTTTGTGCTTTTATTGCTCGCGATCTAAGACGATTATCAGGCTCAAATTTGGTGATTCTGATCACTGTTTATGGTAGAATAGCCTACTTGTGTAACAGAAGCTCCGCGAACTGTAGATTTTTTGCAGTTTGCTGCCAAAGTTGGTAAAAAATCGTATTTTGGCAAATTTGACCACACGTTATCAGCTTGTATCTGCTGAGAGAATGACTTTCTGAAGCTAATTCTTTCCTCGTTTGTAACATGATAGTTCGTCCGAAAGGTGTGCAAGTGGCATCTCGATAGCTCAAATAATTGCTGAATTGTGCGAGTTGAAATTCCAGTCAAATTTCTTTTTTCTCAATTTTGTCTCAATTTCAAAGGGCAATATCTCGCAAGGGTCATCTTGAATTTCAATTTTCTTTACATCATTGGAAAGAACACACTTTTCTTAACTAAAAAACGTTATTTTTATTTTGAGACAAACCAGTTTCAAGGGGATATTGCAGATCAAAAATGTGTACGTCATTCAACGTGAAATTAAAGAAAAAAAGACATTGACCTCAAAAGTTGATGTCAATTTGTTCTATTAAAATTTACAGGAGCTATTGTTTTTATGTTCTGATAAAAAAAACCTTTTTTAGATATTTTCGAACTTTAGTTTTTGTGTGCGCATCCGTAAAAACTCAAAAAATGGAAAAAAATAAAGTTTCGTTTTTAACAGAAATAATTATCTTCTTATCGCTGCTATAAGAGCCTGAGTCTTTTCCAATGTATTATTTTTAAGCTCTTGAAACAGAATTTTGGATAATATGTCACTTGGCAAGGTGTCATTAATATTTTAAATTCATAAAAAGCATTGTTTCCTTTTTCAAAAAAAAATAAAAATAAAAACAATTAATAAAAGAGATAAATAATAAATTAAACAGTTAATATGGTGTGTACGTGATAAAAAATATGTATAATAGGACTGCAGAGCTATTTTTCTAAAAAGCGATAACGAAAGTTTTCGATCGAGTTGAATATTGCAATTATTTCCACCGTGTAAATAAATGATAACAATAGTAATTGAACATATGATAAGTAGTAATTGAAAATCCATTCTTTATACTGCCGAGGATGTGTCTTTCAGCCTGTGATTGCAATTTGCCCATAAACAAAAATGATGAAAAATGGGAAAATGCTTTTTATGACCTTGAAACATTAATGACCTATAACCTTGCCAAGTGACATATCATCCGAAATTCTGTTTCAAGAGCTTAAAAATAACACATAGAGAGACTCAAGCTCTTATAGCAGCGATAAGAAGATAATTATTTTTGTTAAAAACGAAACTTTTTTTTTTTTTTTTGCTTTTTCTTGAGTTTTTATGAATGCGCACTCAAACACTTAAGTTCAAAAATATCTAAAAAAGGGTTTTTTCATCAGAACATAAGTACAATAGCTCCTGCAAATAATAATAGAACAAATTGACATCAACTTTTGAGGTCTATGTCTTTTTTTCTTTGATTTCACGTTGAATGACGTACACATTTTTGATCTGCAATATCCCCTTGAAACTGGTTTGTCTCAAAAATAAAAATAACGTTTTTTAGTTAAGAAAAGTGTGTTCTTTCCAATGATGTAAAGAAAATTGAAATTTAAGATGACCCTTGCGAGATATTGCCCTTTGAAATTGATACAAAATTGAGGAAAAAGAAATTTGACTGGAATTTCAACTCGCATAATTCAGCATTTATTTGAGCTATCAAGATGCTACTAGCACACCTTTCGGACGAACTATCAGGCTACAAACGAGGAAAGAATTAGCTTCAGAAAGTCATTCTCTCAGCAGATACAAGCTGATAAGGTATGGTCAAAATTTGCCAAAATACGATTTTTTACCAACTTTGGCAGCAAATTGCAAAAAATCTACAGTGCATGGAGCTTCTGTTACACAAGTAGGCTATTCTACCCTAAACAGTGATCAGAATCACCAAATTTGAGTCTGATAATCGTCTTAGGTCGCGAGCAATAAAAGCACAAACTTGACGATTTGGACAGTTCTTTCAAGACACGAAAAAGAGGCCTTTCTAAAATAATTTTTACTGGCTGAACCATAAGGCTTATGGAGCTATAATTTGGTATGGTTTCATGCAAGTCTTATACATACATCCAAAAAAAATTTCATCAAAATCGGAGGGGGTCGAGTGGGGACGCCTCGTACACTTGACATGGAATGACCTCTATTCAAGTTTATTCAAAGGATTTTTTTTATTTTTATTATTCTAATTTTTCTTTATATCATCAAAAACCTCAGACCCGTCACAACTTCGGGGGGGGGGGGGGGGGACCTCCGACCATCAAACCTTGAAATTTTCTTTTTTTTTTTTCTTCTTTTTTAGTTGAATACTTTTTAAAAACTTTTGAGGTTTGAAAATTTCGGGGGGGGTTCTGACCCCCTGACCCCCCCCGCTGGCTACGGCCTTGGTGGGGGTGGGGGGTATTATCCTCAAAACAACAGAAATAAATACTTAGCGTAAAGTAAACCAATTCAGTGCGTATTTTGAGTTCTGTGAGTGTCCAAGTTTCTGCTGTTTTGCCTTTCTACTATACGTTTGGATTACCTCAAGAACTAAAATTGGAGAAAAACTGAAAAATATCTCAGGTAAGTTTTATTTCAACATATTAGAGAAAACAAGGATGATGGTATTTCGTACAATTTACAAAATAAATAAAGAAAAAAAAATATTGTTATTAATAAGAATTATTGTTATTAAAAAGTGATTTAAAAAGTTAATGATGTTAAGAAGTGTTGTCAAGACACAAGAAAATAAAACAAATAAATTCAAAACAAATGAAGCAAGATAACAAATAATATTAAGATAAATGTTATAAAATTATTTGATAGTGGATTTCAAATGTTTTTACTTTAACTAGAATGTGTGATGTCACAATTCTTTTGACCCCTAGTTTGTTACAAATTTAATTTAACTTAGTGTTATAATATTTATGGTCGACCTCTAGTAGTGTAATTTTCTTTTAAACTTTAACTAAGAAAGTTATTTCAAAATGAGAATTACATGCACACACCATCTTGAACGAATTGTAATTTTAATGGCCCTCGGATCTTCCGCGTTTCCGGTTTTATCATACTGTTTTCTTTTCTCCCGAATAAATAGAGAAAGCGACGGGCTACTGTATTTTGATGAATACAAACTCAATTGATGTAACAAGCGTCGTTTAATTTATTTTATAATAGTCAGTAAAACCAGTAGTATCATTTAACAGACTACATCAATTTACAACAAAATAACATTGTTTATGTCTACTGTATATATGTAACAAGTAACTGTATATATAATAACAAAGTGAAAGTATATGTAGCTGTTTTTAATTTTGTATGTTTTTTCGCTAACAACAACTAGTAGACAATGAGAGGTTTCTTTAAATAAAATACATTTTCCTAATTTTGAGGTTTTGGCTGTCTTTACCTTAATTCCTAAATATTATATTTCCATATTCTTTAAAAATTCGTATAATGTAATAAAGTTAATTATTATATACAAGTATATCATTTTATAAACATTGTAAATCATATAAATATTTTGCATGATTTTCAATATTAATTATGAGTAATAATCAGCTTTGGGCCATCAGAGCTTGAAAACAGTGCGAAGCTTTTAATGTTGCAGATATAAAGCGAATTAATAGGTAAGTTATTTCTAGTCTAATGTAAGATCTGACTTGGCTATTAGGGCCCTTATGTAACAGGGACTTTGAAATTGTGACACAATAAGTTCTTTGCTGGAGAACCAACTTTGTAAATAATTGCATTTTCGTCAAATTATATTATAATAATTATTTTTCTTTCTGCTACTTAGTAGATGTATAACAAATGCTTATTTTATTTCCCATTAAATTAGTTCATAAAATATCTTTGCAGGTATGTATTCATTTATAAAAACAAACGGAACAGAGGAGTTATCATGATACTTTACTTATTTAATAATAATAAAAAAAATGATTAAAACATTTAAATCAAATTAAATTGTTACTTTAATGGGGAGGGGGGGTGACAAGCAGAACTTCGCCCCGGGTGCCACCAGACCTTGCTACGCCACTGCGAATGGGTTCTTTTTTAGGGGGGGGGGAAATCTAGGGGTATCCTCCAGAAGTGAGGCCCTTTTTTTTTTTTTTTGTTTTTTTTTTTTTTTTTTTTTTTTTTTTAGTCATCACCTTGAGGATTTGGGAATTTAGGGGTTTTTGTTCTCGGTTGTAGGGGAGCTGAGTTTTGGGAATTGGCAACCCTGCTTGGAATTCGAACCCATTCGAGCAGGAGCTTTGAGCTCTGTGCAAGCTATTCGTTCGCTTATTGTAGAAATCATGTCATAAGATTCGACCCCCGAGTTACGCGAGGGATGCGTTCCAAGACTCCTCGAGTAAATCGGAATTTTGCGTTGTAGAAAAATACATGAATTCAGAATTTTTTTACCATACCCAATTATTTTAGGCATTTGTTAACACCTCTCAAACCATTTTGAACCAATTCTTAGCTATATATTACTATTTCCTACATAGATAATTGAATAGATAATTTATAGATATATAATTAATAGATGATTGAATTTTTAATGTATTTAAAAGAAAAGTTGCTTTGTTCGACGCAAAATACTGCTACTATCAACAAAATCCGTGACTGTGAGATATATAGGGGAGAGGGAGGCACATGTGAACAAAAATGACATTTTTTAATATTTTTTATGATTAATTTGATATATAAAAGAAACAGGTGCTATACATGTTAAATCAAACATTTGCTAAATATTTTCATTCAGTTATCTCTCTTCTTCTACAGTGAATTGCAGCCAAAAAAATAAGTCTAAAATATGTTAAATTTTGTTCACATCTGCCCTAGTAGGGGTGCAGTTGTAAACACACCTGGGGCACAAGTAAACACGGATACATACATGGAAATAAAATATACCTAAGCATATTTTTAAGTATACTGCTTATTACACATTAATAAACACTTGTAATGAAAAAATCAAGGTATTTATTCAACGTGATTAATTGACTCAATTCGACGAACATTGCAGCCTTCAAGTTTTACAGAAAAAGGAACAGAAGATGCAGCTCGACATGTGCCACCTAATACTGTAGGTGGTGGTAATTTTAGCAGAATATCATCAGAGTGTTTACCATCGATGCCTGTTTTTGGAAACATAAAAGTTTCATTTTTGTAAATTTTTGTCCTTTTGGTATTGAATTCTACGAAGACAAAGTCATTCACAGCTAAATTTTCTGGTACAAGGTTTTAACTTTCTTTTCTTTGCAACTCTTTCAGATTTTAATTAAATATTGAGTATGGAAACATTTAATTATTCAATACTTCTTAATTATACTATTCAATATATAAAAAAATGAGCACTTTTTGAAATTGAAATAACTAAATACCATTATGGGTCACTGTGGAACTGTTCACATCTGCCCCTGCATAATGTGTTCACATGTGCCTTGTGCCCTTATCCCAACTTAGGCCTAATTTGATTAAAAACTATATATATATATATATTTTTTTCAAATTAAAAAAAAAAGTGCATGAAAACTTCCCTTATTTTTGCCACTTTAAGACGAATAAAGTTCAAATCACGAAAAAAATAGTTTCGGATGTGTTTTTACTCCGACAGCTGGAACATAAAAGTATATTGGCACCTTCCAAAACATAAGATCTTATGATAACTAAAAAACGAAATGGTTTAGATCTTTGATATTTCAGGCAGGATATAGTACTTTTGTTACCATCTACATAATTTTTTTCAGATTTTTCTCTTCATATTAACTGGGTAAAATATCGTTTGTTGACATGTGCCCCCCTCTCCCCTATTATGATATAAATATCATCGCGTTTTTACTTAATAAAGGTAAAATATCCTCCCGAAAACAGAAAGTTAAGGCACCATCGTCTACTTTTAGCAAAGCTCTCAAGATCATGATAAGGATCTGTGTGTACACTATAAATTACCTCCCGACTAAAGTAGGAAAAACAAGGAGGGTTAACTTTAAAAACCCGATAATGTGCGTGGGCAATAAATGGAAGGGCAAATATGCTTTATCCCTACTCGCCAAATTCATGATCGAAGAGCACTTAGGGCAAGTTGACTGTTGTAGTCATTTCATTGAGCCATTTTTTTCCCCTCCATCTTTCGTGTTTTTCAAGTTTAAAGTTGTTTTTGCACGAAACAATTAAAATTGTGTTGACTTTCTTTTCCGCCTGAATTAATGTGTAGATAACTTTTCCACTCATTGTGTTGTCAAGTACACTAAAAAATGAATACTGTTTTTACAGTATAGTACAGCTAATTTTAACTAGTAATTTTAGTTTATTACTAATTTTATTAGTAATAAACTAAAAATTTCTAATTTTACAGCAATATAAAATAAAATCGCTAACTTTACAGAACAAAACTATAAAATTGCTAATTTTACAGTTTATTACCGTGTATTTTACAGCTTTAAAATGGAACCTCTGCTATAGTCTATATATATAGCTAACAGTATTATTCTGTTGTTTTTACAGTATAATACAGCTAAATTTTACGGCAATGAAGTGTAAAATTGTTTGCTTTACAGTAAGAAACTGTAAAATTCCTAGTTTTAAATTGACCCTCCCGGCTGCCAGAATTATACTGTAAAAACAACAGTTCATTTTTTGCAGTGCAAGGGAATGTCGGGCAAAGTGAAATAGCTAAAATAACATACCTGTTTCAAAATGAACAAATTGGAAATATGTTCTGAAAATCAGTGTACCTAAAGAAGGAATAATGTATTTTGTAACACAACTGTCGTTGAACGTTGTTTTTCACTTTTTGCAGTTATTCTGCATCTTCAAAAAAAGATAGACATTTCTCACCTCAAAAAACCACGGGTCAAAATGAAAAATGCAATATATTTGTCAAGAAACATTTTCTATTTGACCAGGTATACTGCCGTGCTAAGCACAAAAGTCGTATCTACACATTTTAACAAAATTGAGTTATCGCCACCAGATGGCTCTTTATGACGTATTTTACCTGAATACAAAGTTTTATGGTCATTTGAGAACGGAAATATTTTTTTTTAATATCTGAACAAGAAGTTCTGTCAAGAACTAAACGAGCCTACTTTCCCGTACATCGACATCGGCATTCTAGCATCTGATCATTATTCTCTTGATTATCTAAGACTAAAAATTATGTCAAACATACCTTTTTAGCACTTGAAGCTGATTTCTAAAAGCAAAATATACCCCTCTCATCAGATGAAATAGACACATAAAAAGTAAATTAATGAATAAATAAAGTTTTGTCGCACCTTTTAAAGAATGTAACTGTTACAGTTCTTCCGTAGAAAAATTCCTCAATTGTTTTCAAAAAAAATTAAAAGTACAAAGTACATCAAAACACATTTTATCAAAGAAAGAAAAAAAAAGAAAAAAAAAAAACTCGTCCGTTGATAAAATGTCTCGAATTTCACTTGTAATCCGTTGCCAGTTGTTAAATATAAATAAAGAATAAAATGCCCTCGTGAATGAAACATTTTTTTTACAAAAAAATCGTCTGCCAAAAATAATAATAATAATAATAATAAATTCAATAAAACAAATGAATAAATAAACAAAAAATCGTCTGCACAGTCAGTCATTTTTTTTCGAACTGTTTACTCAAAAGTTATTAGGGGTGACAGCTTGCTTGAGCGGTTCAATGTTGAACGAAAAATTGTTCAAATCGGAAATGTAAATACGGGAATGAAGTATCCTTGAAAAGTTTTTTCCAACAAAAAAAAGTTTGTTCAAATCGGACTGTTCATTAAAAAGTTAGTATCGCGGGACCGGTTGTTTGAACGGCTCAAATTTGAACCAAAAATTGTTCAAATCAAAAAATCAAATATGGGAATGAGCTGTACTCGCCGAGATCTTTCCAACAAAAAAAAGTTTGTCCAAATCGGACTGTTCATTCAAAAGTTATTAGGGGGGGACAGACAGACCGACCGACCGACCGACCGACCGACCGACCGACCGACCGACACACAAATTCCCCATCTCAATACCCTACTTTCAAATTTTTAATTTTTCGATATTCATTTTACCTTTTTATTTTTTTCACTTGGCGATATTTTTTTTTGACTTGGCGATATTTTTTAACTTGGCGATATTTTTTGGACTTGGCGATATTTTTTAGATGCATTAAGCTACTTTTAATACTTTTTTCGTCTTTCTTTTATTTTTAACGGGAAAGTAGGCTAAAAAGTATCATCTAGTTCAAATACACGGTGGAGCAAAACTTTAAAGAGTAATATCTCAGTTTGAGCGCCACTGCAGATACCACTTTTGCGCTTAGCACGCCAGTATAGTGATTTGTATCAAATAAGTGTATAAATAAACGAATTAATTAATTATTAATGATAAAGTAAACGAATAAGAAAATAAAAAAATAAATGAATTAATTAATATATAATAAAAAATGAGTGAATAAAATAGGCAATGAACAACAAAATCAGTGAATAAAGGAAGAAATAAGTGAATTAATAAGTAAAAGAATGTAAATAATTTAATAAATGAAGAAATAAGTGAATTAATAAGTAAAAGAATGTAAATAAATTAATAAATGAAGAAATGCGGACGCGATTTAGTAAATGAATGCATAAGCAAACTAAATGAACTATTTCACTTAGCAAATTACGCTCAACATTTAAAATAAAAGTATGTCTAATATAAACTAACTGTTAGTAGATATTGATTATATTCGTTTTCGTTAAAATAAAGCTGATAACTTGTGAGATTTAAAGTAATTAAATTCCCACTGTTATTATGACATTCGAATTTATTCTTTAAAAAAAAGGGAAAAGAAAAAGAGAGGAGAAGAAAAACTAGGTGGTTTTAAAAATCGTAATAATTCCAAATTACCTTGAGTGTTTCTTGTTATAAGTCTTTTGAGGGTTCAATTCGTGTAATTATTACTTTTAAATAAAAATCAGAACATATCTATTCTGGGAATTGAGTACGGAGAAAAAGTATTACATACACAATTTAGTTTCCATGTCCTAACTAATAATCTTAACTACCACAGAAGATGCCTTAATTTAGTTCATTGTCCAGGTATCGTGCTGTTTAATGCATTTTTCCAACCGCAAAACCTTTATCACAATTCATGTTTAAGAGCCATTATGGCTCAGCCATAAACCCAGCGTAAGCAAAAATGGGTGGAGCAACGATGACGTCACATATACGTCATAAAATCTTTGCATAAATGAACGCGAAACAAACTAATCGCGATTTCGCTGCAGGAAAATATTACAGAGAAACACTGAATTTACGAGTAAGTTATTGAGCGTTGTTTTATTTTGCATCAGTTTATTCTAATCGTAGTGGTTGAATTTTAAATTAATCAAAATTTTTATTCTCATTCACTGTGTTTAATATATTTTTAACACGCTTTTATAAGTTTCACATGTGGGTTTGTATGTATGTAACCTTGAATAAAAGATAAAATTCACGTTCTTTACAAATATAAAAGTAATACATTTAATACTATTATTAATACTAAAGGCTAAATTATACATGCTGATGTATTTATTATAAGTGCATCTAAAAGTGTATTTTTTAGTTTTTTTTAAGTAATTTAAAGATTATTCTAGTAGGCATTATATTACAAGATCGTGAATTTCTTTGCGCGAACAATTGAATCAATTGAAAGTTTCAGAATTGCTGTTATCTATTAACAAATGAACTGCAACTTTTGGAATAAGCATTTATTTTACTATGAAGCAATGGGTTAAGCCATTAGGATTTTAAATTTTGCACCCAAAAATATCTTTTCCCTTCTTTTACATCTGTTTGTTTAATGTAGGCGATGCTTGTGAAAGTAAAATTAAATCATTTATCAAAAATCTTTCCATACATATTTTAAGAGTAACAATCTAAGTTTGGTATTTGTTTCGCATAAAATATTTGTTCCCACCAACAGGACACTTACAGTTACTAGTTTTTATTACCTCTTTATGTATTTTTTTAAGTACAAGTTCGTTTGTTTTTTACCTTGGATTAAAAAAAGTGGTTTGCAGCGAAAATCTTAAAGTTATGACTGCAGCTAATTTCAAAAAGCCCCTTCCTTAAACTATGTAAAGCTGTCTCTAAAATAAGAATTAAAAGTAGTTGACAAGGCTTTCCTTGGTTTTTTGCGGTAAAGGGCCATTAATCTGACACATTTACCATTCAGTGTGTATATGTGTGTGTTTTTCTCCCGAAATAAATACTGCTACTGCTAATAACAAAAAAAAAAAAGAAATATAAAAAGTAATTAAGAATATTAAATAAATAAATAAAACTGAAAATTTTAAACATAAATACAGCGGAACCCCGATTTTACGTTACCCGCTTCCAACGTCATTTTCTGTTGGTCCCGGTCCCATTTTTAAGTTTGTAAATATCACTTTTGAACTGGAAAAAAAATTGTCTGCACGAGAGTAAAAGAAATCAGTTAGCGTGAATAAAATCACTGCTAAGAAAAAGCTGTATAAATATGTACTGCCATTTTTTTTCTCGAGGGTGAAAAAATAAAATTCTTGCTTTTGCTTTTTCTGTAACGGGGGGATTTGAAACTTTTTTGGCGATTATTCATTTTTCGTACTCCGTTCCGGCAAAATATCAACTTTAATCATTTTGGGACTTTTAGACATTTCACTTGACATATCTTCTATTATCAAGGTAGACCGGGCCGAGCCGGGCCACGCAGAGAGTAAGAAGTAAGGATACATGCATAATGAATATTTAGTTAATAAAAATAGTTAATAAAAAATATGTAAAAAAATAAGAATAAAAAAATAAATAAATATAAAAACAAATACACTGGTGGAAAAAAAAATCCCAACACCAAGAAAGACTTGTGTTAGACAAACGAAATTTGGTAGGCGTGTTTATACAACTGAAAGATGACATCGATTGAAATTTCGTGTTCCGCGCATAAGTGTGACGCAGCTGGCGTCACTCAGAACATGCAAATAAGGCTTGTTTTAAAAGCGTGTTGTGAAGCTCGTGTGTATTATTTTTCCGTGAAATTTGACGAATTGCGTTCATGTTAGCCAGGAATACCTTTAAGAAGACGAAGAAGCCATTATCAACTGCTCACCGAGTTTGAACGAGGTCGTACAATTTGGCTACGAGAAGGTGGATTTTCATTTCGCGATATTGCAGAAAGACTTAGGTGGGAATGTTTCCACCATGCATGATTATTGGAAGCTATGGGCAAGGGATGGTACTACCTCAAGAAGATCGAGTTCCGAGCTGCCACGTGGCATGACTGAGAAGGAAGATCGCCGAATCTTGCGTACTGCTATGGCGCATCGTACTGCATCTGCGGCTGACATTCGAGCTGAAGTTGGTACTGTCGTGACTCAAGGATCGGTAAGAAACTGTTTACTTCAAGGACAGCTCCGAGCCAGGCTGCCTGTAGCCGGTATTCCATTGACTGCAAACCATTGCCTTTTCCGACGGCAGTGGTGCCACGACAGAGCTCACTGGAGGTCGAAGTGGAGATCTGTTGTAATTTTTGATGAAAACAGATTCTGAATTAGTGCAAGTGGTGGCTGTATATTGGTCAGAAGGAGGCCAGGGGACCGCCTGCATCCAATCGGTCTACGGCCTAGACACACGGGACTCACACCTGGAGTTATGGTCTCTAGAGCAAATTCCTACGACAGCAGGGACATTCTTGTGGTTATCCCAAACTCACTGACTGAAAATTTGTCGTCAGTCTGTTAATTTAACCAGTAGTACAGCCCTTCATGAGTAGCATTCAAGGGGGCGTTTTCCAACCGGATAACGCTCGCCCTCACATCGCTGCTGCAACGCAATGTGCTCTACAGAGTGTTGACATGTTACCATGACCTGCAAAATCACCAGGTCTGTCTCCAATTGATAACGTATGGGATATCATGGGATGGCACCTCGAGCATCATCCACAGACAGCAATGAAGGTCCTAGTATTGACACAGCAAGTGCAACAAGCATGGCACTACATACCACTAAGTGACATTCGGACCTGCATGACACAATGCATGCAAGCTTGCAGGCTTGCCTTCAAAATTCTGGAGGTTACACCCTCTATTAAATTAACATAATTTCACATTTGCACAGCATTCTCTTGAGCTTAAATTAGCCAGTGATCTTGTACATTTAATCAATTAAACATGTTAACTAGACAATTGCATCACCCAAATTTCATTACTCTACGGCAATTTTTTCTTGGTGTTGGGATTTTTTTTTCCGCCAGTGTAAATAAATGTTAAAAAAAATATATAATGAAGTTTAAAAAAAAAGAAAAGAAGAGAGGGGGAAAAAAGGTGCAGTTGATAGCATTGAAATTAAAAGAAAAAAAAATACCCCAAAAGAAAATGATCGTTTTTAACAAGAAAAGAGAATAGTAAAAAGTACAGCATAATCCCATCTGTGTAGATCAGCGAAAGAATCAAAGAATTCTGCAGCCAGGGCTAGTTGTTTTCCTTGCATTAATAGTGCTCGGACAAGAAAAGAATTTTTACAGAATTCAATAGTTTGCTTGAATAAAGAGTTTGGTGCTGCCATCTGTTGTTGATATTAAAAGTTTGTAAGAGAGTTTCTAAAAAATATGCTTTTTTGTGCATATGTCGAAATCTCATCGTAGTTGCGGCAAATCAAGAAATCGCCCTAAAAATCTCAAAAATTTTTAAAACGGTTTTTTTCCCCTTTCTGTTTTGTTTTTTGAAATTAGGGGGAGTTTTTTTTGTTAATCTTTTTCTTACGGGTGCATTTTTATTTGGTAAAATCAATAAAACTGCTTCAGGTTTTTCATTTTCCGCTGAAACTTAATCGTTGTTAGCATTTATCATTTCTTTGTCTTCAGCCAAGGTTTTCACAGTAAGAATTGATCAGTTATGATTTGAAAATTTTCGAGTACTCTCTGTTATGCATCATCTTTTCTTGTAATTCATTTATATAAAACCACGTTACAGTACCAATAGCACATCAAAGCTCCTAATAGATGACGTACAACACTAAGCATCATCTAGATAAGGAACATAGTAGAAAAAATAGATGTAGACACGTTTCAAAGTAATAAAATGCAATACAGTATACTCTCGATTATCCGCGATCGTCTCGGAGAAAAAATTATTTTTAAGTGAAATTAAATGGGTTAATCTTGCTTAATATTTCTTACAGAAAGTGCTGCCTATTTTATCGAATATATTCATCGTTATCATAAGTACTATTCCGTTATAGATTTCATGTGTTTCAGGACTTAAAATACAAATAATTTTTAATACTGTGCATATCTTCACTGTTTACATCACGTTTTTTGTCCAATGCAATTATTTTTAAGCAAAAGACAATGTTTGTTTTATGTACACCAGAGGTTCCCAAAGTGGTCCACAGGGACTCCCAGGGGTCCCCCGGAGTTTGCAAGGGGTCCACACAAACGAAAGAAGAAGTTAGGGGTCCTTGAGATACAAATAGGGGTCCACGAGCCAGGATAAGTTAGTTGCAAATCTGAGCATCAATCGTAACAAATTGTAATAAATGCTATAAACAAAATTCGTGATAATGCCTTAAAATTCTAAATTGTTTGCATAGTTGTGTGAAGAAAATGATGAGAACTTGAATCAATTACTTCTTTAGATAGAAGTTTGATGGTTGTCAAATGGATTATGTTTGAAAAGGTTTTTATTATTAGTATTTTTTTTTAAAGAACAGGGTCATTTTCACCATATGCTTATATTTCAGAATTTTAAAGTAATTTTTTTAACTTGCTATTTTTTTTTAGAATCACTAACAGGTGTTTTATCACATATTTTAGGTGAGATGAAAAAATAATTGGTTGCACACGTTGATGCATAATTAAATATTCAAATGCTGTTGTAACTGCTATTCAAATGCTGTTGAATAGCAGTTATGCTATTCAAATGCTGTTGTTGCTGTGTTTTCCTTGCAACTTTAAGTTGCAAGGAAAACACAGCAACAACGTCGCTCGTTACCATACAAAATCAATATGAAATCTCACTTTTAAACTACATCTTAGCGCCTAGAACCAACTTCATTTGAAATTATTTGCTTCCCTGTAGCTTAAAACGATGTTTGTGATCATTAAAATATTGATCAAAAACTGTATGGTAACGGATTTGACCAGTAACGGACTTGACATTTCAACCAAAATGTCAGGTTATGGCTAGGTTATCGAATTTAAATATTGAACAACAATATGCATTTTCTTAGAGTTGTATAATAAACAATTTTTCGGGGTAAAAGTTGAGAAAAGTAAAAATTAATACTAAAATTTTTAGTAAAAGACTTGACAATTAATAAAAATACGCACCTGGAAGAAATCTTGTGCGAAACGCCACAGCAATACTTCTCGACTCAGGAAAACAAAACGGTACGAAATAGTTACGTCACTAGTTTGTTAAGTTAACTGAGTACGTGTTACCATCTTTTGGCTGCAATAAATACTTTTTTTAGCTGAAATAATCTTAGGGTAACGGACTTGACAAGAACTGCAGGACAAAATATATTCATACATTTCTTAATGAAAAAAATACTGTTGTCAATATTTATTATGAATATCATACACTAATAGTCAATATATAAAATAATTTGTTGTATATACTTTTTTATACAATTAAGTATACAGGGTATTCCAAGTCAACCGTCATGACCTCTAATTCCTCAACCGTTCGTCCTAGATGCATACTTCCAATTGCAGATTTGCTCGAAATGAGGCAGAGAGTTAAAATATTGAAAGTTTGAAGCGAAAAAATAGTTCAGTCAAAAAATATGAAATCTAACTTTTTATAGGGACTCCGGGTCCCCAAACTTATATTTAGGGAAAGAATCTCCATTGAAAAATAATACAAACACAAAAAAAATGACATCAGTGCGATCAAAATTCGCGGAGATATTCGAGTTTTAAATGCGCAGGGCCCGTAAACAAATTGACAAAAGAAAATTTTCGCCCTGCCAGAGGAATAACGCGCTTTTAGATTGGGTACGATAATGAAATTTGTTTCGTCCATGTCAGAAAACATTCGCTTCTCATTGTATTCAAAAATAAATACAGATGATACAAGACTACAAAACATAACAAGACAAGGTAAATTCTTATACAATTTTATACAAAGATATTAAACACACGAAATATGTAGAAACTAAGAAATAATATACATTGCGATTACATTGTCCAGAAAGCAACACCACTTCTACATACTGTTCCGTAATGTACATCGTAACTTCAAGCCTTTACGAAATGCATCTAGTTAATAAGCCGATTTTATTCTGCAGTGAAGGGATTACGTTATTTCAAGTAATCACTATACCGTCGGTAAATTTACTTATTCGCGAATTCAGCAAGACATTTTCATTCTTTCTTATTCAATTTTTTCGTATCTTAATTCCCATGTTGAATAACTTTCACAGTTAAATATATTTTAGGAAAATAAAGAATATTTTGTTATTACAGAACTCTGAATGGTGCGAATTTCGCCTGTATATGGCCCCCAAAAATCACTTAAAATAACGCTAGTGTAAAGTGGTATGGGCGATTCTCTGTAAACTCGTCATTTTTCACACGAAATCTGTCCGGGCACGGTTTTGTGAAATGTTCGTATAATTATAATACTATTGCTCAGAAAATAAATCTATTACTTTGGTTTGAAAGAGGGCCAATTGAAGTTTGTGTTTTTCTGATAAATCATGATAGGGGGTAAGTCCCCCGCCTGGTATAACTAAACAGGGGACTGTGCCAGGTGACTGTGTTTTTGCTCTTTGTTGCGTAATATCTGCAAAACTATTGGACCATAATTAGTTACGAGACTACCTATAAGTTTACGCACAAATCGCGGACATAATAACTAATATGTTTTATAATTAAATTAATTGATATTAATAAAATCACTTCCCAGAGGACTGTTTTCGCAACGACCCTGATGCATACTTTCATCACAAATGTGGCTCTCAAACTAAGCAAAGTAGCGTTTCAACACCGTTCTCGGCGATTTCGGCAAATTCACAATGATTACTTTAAACGTCATGCCAAAAAGAATTTGCAAAAGTTATAGATTTTTCTTATTACAGCTGTGAATTTGTTGCAGGGGACTGTTTGAAAAAACTCCGGACAGAATTTACATGACAATTTTAAGTTTTAGAAATACGTAATTATACCTTATTTCATAAGAAAAATATAGCTTCATTATTCTATTTTTTGATATTAATTGCCAAATTTATGTAGTGTTAATAGGTTTTTTGAAATACTATCTTTAACAGTTAGACTATGGGATTGGGACAGCCAGGGGCCTGTGTTTTTGGCGCTGAGATAATTTCTAGAAAGAAAAAATTAAATTGTTATCACTCCAAATACAATTGGGCCACAAAGTATTAATGCTTTACTTGTATTAAGAGTGATAATTACTTTTTTACACTTTAATATTTTTAAAATGATCGGTCCGGACAGCCAATTACCAGTTTACAAAGAATCGCCCGTATAAGTCACAAAGTTTCATGTTTCATTTCTCCATGGCTTTTGATCGCACAAAAGTCATTTTTTTTGTGTTAGTATAATTTTTTCAATTGAGATTCTTTCCTTAAATATAAGTTTGGGAGCCCGGAGCTCCTATAAAAAGTTAAATTCTTTATTTCTTAACCAATTATTTTTTTCGTTTCAAACTTTCCATATCTTAACTCTCCTCCTCATTTCGAGCAATTTTGCAAATGGAAGTATACATCAAGGACGAACGGTTGAGGAAATAGAGGTCATGAAGGTTAACTTGGAACACCCTGCATAAAAAAAAAATAGTTGAACTTGCGAAAATTGGACACGGACAAGCGTTTTTGCCTTGATTCTCATTTTTAAAGACTTATGTCAAAATAAATAAATAAATTTCAATAATTTTTTGAGTGTTTAGAATTTTTTTGGGGTATGTCTTGCAGAAAATATTTGTTTGCGTTGAATTAGAAATATAATAGTCCGAGAGCCAGGTGAAAATTTGGTTAATTATTTCCTCTCGATAGATAATTGGCCATACGCATCAGACAACAGTATCATAAAGCCCTATGACCGTCAGCTGCGGCACAGTGGGGGGGGGGGGATGAGTAGTTGTAACCTCCCACGCTTGAAGAAAAAAAAAAAAAAATTCACTCATTTCCTCTCGCCTAAAAATTTACCAGATGATAGCTTATATGTAACTATTGATAAATATATACGTCAGCTGGCTGTATCTCGGTGGAAAAATTGTCAGCTGATACTTTGAAGGTCGTTACGTAGAAGTTAGCTAGAAGCATTTACTGACTACACTGTTCGATAAAAAAAACCTTGAAAATGCTTCTGGTATTTTGAAAGCTTTTTCTTATGTAAAATGACCCCCTGAATCCGAATATGACCCCCGTTTTCCCCCATCACGTCCCAATTTTTTTTTAAACGCCCCCTTTTTTTTTCATTTTTCCTTAGTTTCAGGGCTATAATATTTTTTTGGGGGGGAAAGGAGCCTTATATTCACCAATAAATTTTTTTGAAGGTCAAGAGAGACTCAAAGTTTAAAATCATGAGCACCGAGAAAAAAAATCGGGGAACTTGGGGGGGGGGGGGGGGTGGCCCCCCAAAATATTGGAAAAATCACCAAAAAACGATCTTTTTATTCTAGTTTCTTTAAAAAGACCTTTAAAACATTTTTTTCGGTGCAGAACCAGAGTATAGGATCCGCTCCTATGGCTCCTGGGTCAGAAAAAATTTTCACGCTGTAAAATTTTTAAAAAAAAATAAAATAATGCTTTAAAAATCGCACTTTGCATGCACTCGAGTTTTAATGCAGGTCTTCAGCCAAAAAAAAAAAAAATTGTGGCTGATTCTTATGTCAAATGACTCCCTATTTCCAAATATGACCTCAGTTTCCTCCCTCCACCCCCTCTTTCCAGAGAGTCCCCCCCCCCCAATTCAGAGTCATTTTACTAATTTGGAGGGGAAAAGTACATTACGTAACCCGTTAACATAATTCTAAAAGGCAACAGAGGTTCAAAGTTCAAAATCATGTACATGTGTACCAAAAATATAAACTATGGCGGTGTACCCCCCCCCCCCAAAAAAAAAAAAAAAAAATCTTCTTTTCTTGTTTTTCTAAGAGATGTTTTAAACCTTTTTTTTTTTTTGTGAAAAATCAGAGTATTGAATTTTTTTTTCTTTTTTTTTGGGGGGGGGGAGGTATACCGCCCTAGTTTATATTTTTGGTACACATGTACATGATTTTGAACTTTGAACCTCTGTTGCCTTTTAGAATTATGTTAACGGGTTACGTAATGTACTTTTCCCCTCCGAATTAGTAAAATGACTCTGAATTGGGGGGGGGGACTCTCTGGAAAGAGGGGGTGGAGGAGGGAAACTGAGGTCATATTTGGAAATAGGGGGTCATTTGACATAAGAATCAGCCACAATTTTGTTTTTTTTTTGGCTGAAGACCTGCTTTAAAACTCGAGTGCAAAGTGCGATTTTTAAAGCATTATTTTATTTTTTTTTTTTTTTTAAATTTTACAGCGTGAAAATTTTTTCTGACCCAGGACCCATAGGAGCGGATCCTATACTCTGGCTCTACACCGAAAAAAATGCTTTAAAGGTCTTTTTAAAGAAACTAGAATAAAACGATCGTTTTTGGTGATTTTTCAAATATTTTGGGGGGCCACGCCCCCCCAAGTTCCCCGATTTTTTCTCGGTGCTCATGATTTTAAACTTTGAGTCTCTCTTGACATCCAAAAAAATTTATTGGTGAATATAAGACTCCTTTCCCCTCCAAAAAAAATATTATAGCCCTGAAACTAAGGAAAAATGAAAAAAGAAAAAAAACAAGAAGTTCTGTCAAGAACTAAACGAGCCTACTTTCCCGTACATCGACATCGGCATTCTAGCATCTAATTAATAATCTCTTGAATATCTGAAACTGAAAATTATGTCAAACATACCTTTATAGCACTTAAAGCTGATTTCTAAAAGCAAAATATACCCCTCTCATCAGATGAAATGGACACGTAAAAAGTAAATAAACGAGTAAATAAAGTTTTGTCGCACCTTTTAAAGAATGTAACTGTTATAGTTCTTCCGTAGAAAAATTTCACAATCGTTTTCAAAAGGAAAAAAGTAATAAATAAAATAAAAGTACAAAGAACATCAAAACACATTTTATCAAAGAAAGAAAAAAAAACCTCGTTCGTTAATAAAATGTCTCGAATTTTATTTTTAATCCGTTGCCAGTTATTAAATATAAATAAAGAATAAAATGCTCTAGTGAATGAACAATTTTTGTAATCAAAAAAAAAAAAATATCGTCTGCCAAAAAAATAAATAAATAAATAAATAAAAGTAATAATAATTAATTAAACAAAAAAAAAAAGAATAAATAAACAAAAAATCGTCTGCCCAGTCAGTCATTTTTTTCTGAGCCTGCATTTCCGCCATGTTTGCGGAGTCGGAGTCGGAATCAGAGTCCTCACAGAAGATTTTTCAGAAAAGTATTTAACATAAAGTTTTTATCAAAACCGTTTTCTTACAAAGTTAGTTTGAAGGAAATCCGCCTTTAAGTTCAGAATCAACATTCAATTTAAATTTCTCAGTAGGCGCTCATGTTAAAAAATTTTCTGAACGGTTCATCATTAAACGAAAAATGGTTCAAATTGAAAAGTGAACTATGGGAATGAGTCTCTCCGAGATCTTTCGAACAAAAAGAGTTTATTAAATTCAGACGGTTCACTTAAAAGTTATTAGGTGGAGAAAGGTTGCTTGAAAGGTTCAATGTTGAACAAAAAAAAAGCTTCACATTGAAAATTTAAATACGGTAATGAAGTATCCTTGCCGAGATCTTTCTAACAAAAAAAAGTTTGTTTAAATCGGACTATTACCTCAAAAGTTATTAGGGGTGACAGCTTGTTTGAACGGTTCAATGTTGAACGAAAAATTGTTCAAATCGAAAATGTAGATACGGGAATGAAGTATCCTTGAAAAGATCTTTCGAACAAAAAAAAGTTTATTCAATTCGGACGGTTCACTTAAAAGTTATTAGGTGGGGAAAGGTTGCTTGAAAGGTTCAATGTTGAACGAAAAAAAGGTTCACATCTACAATTTAAATACGGTAATGAAGTATCCTTGCCGAGATCTTTCTAACAAAAAAAAAAGTTTGTTTAAATCGGACTATTACCTCAAAAGTTATTAGGGGTGACAGCTTGTTTGAACGGTTCAATGTTGAACGAAAAATTGTTCAAATCGAAAATGTAGATACGGGAATGAAGTATCCTTGAAAAGATCTTTCGAACAAAAAAAAGTTTGTTCAAATCGGACTGTTCATTCAAAAGTTAGTATCGCGGAACCGGTTATTTGAACGGCTCAAAATTGAACCAAAAATTGTTCAAATCAAAAAATCAAATATGGGAATGAGCTGTACTCGCCGAGATCTTTCCAACAAAAAAAAGTTTATCCAAATCGGAATGTTCATTCAAAAGTTATTAGGGGGGGACAGACAGACCGACAGACCGACCGACCGACCGACCGACCGACCGACAGACCGACACACAAATTCCCCATCTCAATACCCTACTTTCAAATTTTTAATTTTTCGATATTCATTTTATCTCTTTATTTTTTTAACTTGGCGATATTTTTTGGACTTGGCGATATTTTTTAGATGAATTAAGCTACTTTTAATACTTTTTTCGTCTTTCTTTTATTTTTAACGGGAAAGTAGGCTAAAAAGGGGGGGGGGCGTTTTAAAAAAAATTGGGACGTGATGGGGGAAAACGGGGGTCATATTCGGATTCAGGGGGTCATTTTACATAAGAATCAGCCTTCAAAATACCAGAAGCATTTTCAAGGTTTTTTTTTTTTTTTTTTGTCGAACAGTGTAGTCAGTAAATGCTTCTAGCTAACTTCTACGTAACGACCTTCAAAGTATCAGCTGACAATTTTTCCACCGAGATACAGCCAGCTGACGTATATATTTATCAATAGCTACATATAAGCTATCATCTGGTAAATTTTTAGGCGAGAGGAAATGAGTGAATTTTTTTTTTTTTTTTCTTCAAGCGTGGGAGGTTCCAACTGCTTATCCCCCCCACCGAGCCTCAGCTGACATTCACGAGGATTCATAGTTCGATTTTCTGTTGCGTTTTACTAATTATCATTTGAGAGGAACTTGGTCATATATATCTTTTACTGGCTCTCGGACTATAAGTTATGCTTCAAAATCGTCTTTTTAACCTCCGGACAGCAAATAAAAGCAAATTTTGAAAATGACCCAACAACTTTTTGACACTGTTAAAGAGTTTTTGAATGCAAAAAATTCCGGTTTGAAAGAAAATTTTCTAAAATAAAAACCAGATATTGCTTAATTAACAGGCTAATTATCTAAACTTAATGAGGTCAATTTACAATTATATGGGAACTATCTGAATTGAACAAAAACTAAGTTACTAATGTAATTTCTTGCAAGAATTCAGCCTAATGAAGCAAAATATAGGACGTAATGAATTTACCTATTTTTGGTATTTGTCGCAGACAAGCTATCAAAATGATGACGTCTCGGCTTGCGTTCAACAATTAAATGTCACCCACGCATACTTTTTGGCAATGATTGGAGATATTTTAACTCCATAAATGTCTCAGTTGATTAT